>JAPMOR010102632.1:3624-13673 GCA_026543865.1 Argiope aurantia | reverse complement strand
ATATATATATATAATTTAGAGGTGGTATTAAAAGGAAAATTTTCTGAGTTTTAAGATGGTGGAATTATCAGTTTTTTGATAATACACTTTCGGGAGTTTAATTTTTAATTCATTAACTATAAAAAAATCGCTCCTAAGTACAGGTTTCAGCCTTTCCAAGTTCATATGTGGCATATTTGGTAGCTCTAAATCTATCGATCTGCCCTGTATAATTCCAATGTACGCACACACAGGCACACGCGCGCATTCTATTATAGAGATAACATTAGTTATAAGGAAGTTATTAACAGTTAGTTAGTTACATTAGGACAACTTATTAGCAGGATATGAGCTTACCAAAAGTTAAAACAGCGATTCACAACCAGTGGGCGTGCCCCCTCCTACGGGGGCGCGAGCACACTAGAGGGGGGGGGGTGCCAGAAAATCCAAGAGAAAATATTATTTAAGGAAATTGATTACCTGATTGAAAAGAAAGCACACATACACATAGAAAATAAAATACGTTTCGACATATTTAATAACGTACTAAAGTAAAACAACTTAATAATTCAAAACTTACTTAATCAAAACATACTAAATTTTAAAAAAAATTAATAATTATTAGGGAATTACTTGAGCTTGTCTTGCAAAGCAAAGTTTTTCAAAGGAAAGCTTAATATTAGAAATAGCCACTCTCAGTTCTGTAATTATATTTAGCCAAGATCTATATTTTGTCTCTAAAGAAACCACAGCAGAAAATCCAGTTTCACAAAGGTAGAACTTTGAAAATTGTTATAGAAAATGCGAAATGCCCTTGATTTTAGTGCAGAAAAATCATCCTCTACTCCTGCATAAAATTCAAATAGTGATTTATTACTAAATTGTCTTTTAGTTTTGCCACTTGCCGTGAAGTCTATGGATTTTTTTTCCTCATCAATTGAGAGTTCTTCGGGAGTTTTATGAAATGGATTACCAACCCACTCGTAACTTGCTATCAATTTGTCGTCAGCAAGAAAATACTTTTTAAAATTTTCTTTGCCAGTATGGCCAAATGATTTACAATGATTACAAAAACATGTTCTTCTTCTTCCTTGTAAGTTTTAGTACAATCATCCACATTTGCAAACATTGTTAGGTTTTTTTGCTTTAAATTTCTGCTTCACAATTCCAATTTTATATAAAAAGCATTAACTTTATCACTCGTATCCAACATATGTATATTTGCTCCTTGCAGTTGAAGTTTCAATTTATTTAATATCTCGAATATGTCGACTAAGTAATTCAATTTCATCGCAAATAAACCATCGCGAACATTCTCGGCCTTCGGTTTGTTTTCTTCTTCTAGGAAAACGGCGATTTCTTTTCTTAATTCATAAACACGTTGCAAAAATTTCCCACATAATAATCATCTTCCCTCGTAATAAAATAGTAACGCTGAATGTAATGAACTCATGTCTTTACAAAGTGCGGAAAAGATTCTCGATTTTAGGTGTCCCATTTTTATATAATTTACACCGGTTACAACCGTAGTTAACACAATATTCAGACCAGGACTCATTTCTTTCGAAGCCAAAGCTTCTCTGTGGATCATGCAATGTGTTCAGACGCACTGAGGCGATTTTTGTTTTCCAATGCCTGTATATCTTGGAATCTTCCGGACATTGGACCAGATTTTAATTTTAATTCGAAGAATTATCTGGGTTTGTTGACATACTCACTATGAAGCATTTCCAAATGTCGTTTAAGTTTATTAGGTTTCATGTTTTCTGTATTTAACAGTTTTTAGCAAATTATACACGGAGGCCTTTCTTCTTCATTTACTTCAGTATTGGTAAACCCAACATTTAAGTATTCTTGAGAATATTTTTTTTAATTTTATTTTCGGAACCACACTCTGTGTATTTGTTGAAGCTTGACTATCGTCTAATGCTCACTTACTTTCGCTTAAAAATTTATCCATGAGTCTGCATAAATCTGCTGCCATGAATATTTTATATGGTGAATTGCAATTAACACGAACATACAAATTCACGATAGATTCGATAGCGATAAAAGGATCCACTTGAATGAGACTGGCTGGAATTGAAACTTGCGTTATCGAATATTTTTCTTCTTCTAATGAGAAAACATTTGCTCTATGCATGCTCAAAGCGGCATCGGTCGTGTGGATTCCCTTCCACAAATATTACTTATTTCTTTCTCTTTCGTTTAGTCATGCTTCTGTTCTATTTCTTTTATTATTCGAAAAAATGTATTCCCAGTTTCAAAATTTAGTTCACCCCGTCTTGGTTAATTTTCATTAACAAATTTTTCTACTTTCATATTCTTTTAACGTTATCTCTCTGTTTGGGTTTTATTTCAAATAAAATATTTAAATTTTCCCAGCTTTCATTCATTTCATCTGATTACTTTCCTTCGCAAAATGAAAGATGAGGTTTCTCGCCACCGTTGGCTCGATTTTACTCTTGTTTTGGCAGTTAATTAAAAATAACTTAAAAACAGAATTCAAAAGACTTAATATACATTACTGTTGTATAAATTTTATTGTAATGGGGGGGGGGTTCGAGGAAAATCATGAATACTGAATGGGCCGCGAATACTGAAAGTTTGAGAAACACTGAGTTAAAAGGATATTTTTTTCAGATTTGGCTAGCTTTCGAACTTTAATATTTTAATGAATAGCTTTTTACTATTAATATACCAAATCTTATCAGGAAAACAATTTCCCAATACACGTCCTCCCTTGTAAAAGTTTTTCAAAAATACAACAACAAGTATTGAACTAACAAAAAAATTAACTATTATGTAATAATAAAATTTATTTATAAATATAACAAAAAAATAATAAATGAGAAACCAGAACATTAGAAAAGAAAATAGAGAACGTAATCCAGATAATAATCATTCTCAATTATAATTTCACATAGGAATGAAAAAGAACCATAATATAATATAAAAATAAAATATTTATAAAAGAAAAGAAATTTTGATCCAATATAAAGTGTTCCTTCCATGTAAAAATTGCTACTCAGTAGGAAAATTTTGGAAAATAATTACAGTATTTAATAATTACAGTATAAAATATTTTTAAACAAAAAGCAATCACCTTCCAATATAAAATGCATGTAAAAATTGCTACTCAGTAAGTAACTTCACTGCTGAGAGTTTTGGAAAGTGGTAACGGGTTTCAATTTAAAGACTTGTCGACGTAAATGCATACTAAAATAATTAAGAAAATTATGTTCACAAGAGTTGAAAAGTTAGTCTCTTTGGTTCCACATTACATAACTCTTTAGAATTATGCTACGTAACGTTTAGCAATTATGATGCGTTAGTTTCTTCAATTATGTAGTGTATCTTATGATTAATACGGAAGAGTGGATATTTTCTCTTGAATGCATATGTTTCCATAAGTATCAGATTTTTTAAGCATCTTGCATATACACCGTTTTTTTAATGCAGATAATGAATGTATTCTTTAAATTTCGAAAGAAAACCGTGATAAACCTGAGGATACGAAACATAATTGCTGCGTTTTTAAAGACGACATCATTGAAGATTTAGCCAAATCATTAAAAATGTCAGTCTTTCAACATTTAACAAGCAATTAAAAACTTTCAAATATAATGTCTTCTTCAATTTTCAAAATAAACTAGTTTACGTTCATTTAAAATGTAAATTATAACCATTTTAATGTTTAACTTCTGTCGTTTGACAACCATGTAATCGTAAAACAGCATGATATTATTCATAATTTCAGTATTATGAATAAAACAGTTAATTAGAGACAAATGATACACTGTACCTTTCAATGTTTTTTCTTTCATGTAAATGTCATGTAATTTTAATTAAAACATTGAAATAAGGAAATCGTTGTTTAACTATCTCTTCCGGTTGTGTGTGAAATGCCTTGCACTTTAGAAATTATTCTCCAGTCATGCTTTCGATAGTTCAAAGAGTGTATTATTTCCAATGACTGCAATTGTGAACATCTATTGTAAACAGCTTTACAATGATGTTGTAACAAAACAATGTATTTCATTTTCCTATCTTATTAATTGCATACATTTGTGTCTCAATGCGGCATTCACAAAAATACATTTCTACACAAAAAATATATATATATTAGCAAGTAAACCCTTAAAGTTAGTACCGACACATTATGATAAATATATATAAGCCAGAATTTTTTAAATCAATTGATTGAACAAAATTGCCCTAGGTTTTTTAAAAAACGAATAATTTCTATTATAGCCTATTCCTTGATTTGTGTATCAAATCCATTATAGGATAAAGCATTTTTCTTGAATCTATATTATATTTCCTTCATTGTAGAAATATAATTTTCTTTCATTCTGCTCAATATATCTTACTATAAGAGATTAGTTTTGAGTAAATAATACTATACAACATACGATATTACATTCTTTAATGCATGTTCAATAATTTTTATTAGAAAAGTTTTTTAAGAAATGAAAGATTAGTACATGATCAAACGAAGAATGTTCCAAAATGAAGAATATATTTCTTTCTTCCTTAAAAATAAAATAAATCTGGTTAAAATGCCAATGAAAAATCCAGAATTAATTAATATGCTTAAGAGATTTATAGATGATTTCATTTTAATAAACAGTAGCTTCTTAAAAGAATTAAATAGATATACTTGTAATTAGAACTTGTAATTTTGTTTTATCATTTCATCGCTAAACTGCAGAACCTTTTTCAAATGGCCGTAGATTTTTAAAGCTGTAGCATAATCATTTTTGCATGTTTTTAATTTCAAATGAATTATATTTTTGTAAAGTGAATCTTATTCTCTTAATAATTTAATAAATATCAATAATATTTTCTATAATATTTAGAAAAAAAAAGAGACAGTATTTATGGGAAATTGAAACATCTTGGAATGAAATTGTTTTCGATAAAAGAAATCCAACCCGAAATTTAAAAAAAAAATCTAAAGTTTCTCGAATATTATTTTCCTGCATTTTCCAACTAAATGGAAATGTTTCCCTTTTTAAAATGTTTCATATCTTACTTTTTGTTTTCTATGTTACATTTAGCAAATCCATTTCATGGATGACAAAAATATTTTTACAAACCCCAGAGAAATTTTGCACGCAGTATGAATATAAGAACATTGCTCATGTAAAATGCATTTTTAGAAAAACAAACAAAAGAAAAAAATGTCGCGCCTATCATACAAGACTGAAGGGCTCTTTTATAGAGTTGGACTTACTTTCCCCATCACAGAACACAACACAACACTTTTGTGAGAATAAAAAAAAGGCCAAATTTGTTTTAGGAGAATTGAATATTTACCACTGAGAATAAAGCTTTTTCACTATCGTTTCAAGAAAGAAAACGCTTAGTCAGAAACTATCAAGTCACACACTTCATTGATTTCTGGATTGTTTACATCCAAAGTAACATATGAAGTAAACATCACATCTTGAAATGCTTCTTGACAAGATGATTTATAAGCTTTTGAATAATATATAAGTTTGTCAGAGAAGTGGAAGCAAAACACTTTTAGGAATATTAAATAAAAAATGTTGCATATGAGGTGAGATATATTGAATATTTTTGCATGATAAAGTTTTCTGTTTTGTTCAGGTCTAATTAATTTAAAATATTTTTGAATTACTTATAAAAAATAGAGTTTGAAGTGTTATTTGTTAGCAAAGTTGTTATGTTATTTCACTGAAAAAGGCTGTTCTTTATTTATATATTTCAAATATTTTTTAATAATTTTATTAACTCTTCATTACCTACTATATCAAGTATCTGAAATAATTTACTTTTCATGTTAATGATTATTTTTTTAAATAAAAGGATTTTTTTTAGATTTCTTTAAAATAGCAACTTAGAATGGATCTCAGATTTTAAAAAAGTTTAGAACATTTTTAAGAATAAGATATTTGGATATATTTAGATAGGAATTTTTTGAATATAACTTTTCTTCAAAATTTTATTTTAATTTCTTGTGTATTTTTCTGCTGTTATATATGCGATTCCAATGTCAAAAACTTTAATAAAATAACAATAAAAAAACATGAATTGAAAAATTAATATATTGTTCGGGTCAATATGACCTATACCGTTTACTCGTAGTTGTATTTAAAATCTTGCCCTGCATGTTACTAATTCAAACTGAAAAGATTAGAATGAATTCTTTCAAAGTACTCGTTTTCATAAGAAATCAATTCATCAAGAAAGAAGTTGACAGATAAAATTTCTCCCATCCAAAAATTTCTGAAAAAATGCTTAGGAGTTCTGTTTTTTTTTAATTTACATATGAAAATATTTAGTAAATACAAAGTACTGAGGAAGTACTTCAGTACTGAAAATACCAGGCTCAAACCAACAAAAATTAATGCACGAGAAATGGCGAAAAGGATGAAGGGAAATTAAAAAAGTGATTCGTTGTTAAAAGTCATATAAGTTCTTTAAATAATGCAGAATTAGTGCAGAGATTGGTTTGAGTTTAAGATTTTTGCTTTCGATTCAGATTAATAATTTAATTATTTTTTTAACATACTAGATTATTGAAAAAAATAGTAGTTTGTATAATTAGGCCGATCAGCTCTTGTAGGATTATTAGTAGACTCCAAATTTTCTATTTTCAGATATTCAATAAATTCTGTTATAAAATAACTAAAAACTTGGATACAGGTAATGATTGATAGATGTCAAGTGTGTTTTTGTCTAAAATGGATTTATAATGTATAAATATTAATATATGGCGATGGAATTCAGAATATTTGACATATGAATGTGGAAGTGTGAACATGTTTGGGTATATGGTGAACTTTTGTAATATTGCGATTTCCTGAACTGATGATTCTCATTCTTTTAAAGGCTAATAAAATATGAATATATTGAAAGATGAATATCATAATACCCTGATATTATGTTTATAAATTTGTATTGTTTTTATCTTACAGCTTGTGATTGTTTTTAAATGCTTTGAGTTTGCAATTTTTTATCTATGAATAAAATTTTCAGTACTTATATCCAAACCGTTAAGATTCATTATACCTATTATGTCTGCACTAATATTTGGTAGAGACATTGCCGCATAATATTTACATCTTTGCACCAATTTCTTTACATTCAATCAATTGTCTTAATGAGCATGATTATACTTTTTAACCGAAAACACTTTCTAAAACTGAAAAGAGTTCAACTTCTTGTTGATTGTTTGTTTTATCGATTTTGTTTTGGATTTTCCTTTGAGTGGTTTATTTTTCTCGATTTTGAACATGTTAATTAGTAAATATAGTGAAATATGATCATGGCAGGAGATTGTAGAATTCTGTGAATTTAATATATAGAAGCTCCCATGAATTGTACTTCGACAAATCCTTAGGAATGCAATTATAAGTAATATTTCTATTATCAATCTATATATTATTATTTACTTATGTTTGTATTTTTACATATAACAACAATATTTAAAATAATAAAACATCAAAAACCAAACAATGTTTTGTGAAATAAGGTGCTTTAGTTCAAAAGGAGTTATATCCTATTTTTACAAAGCAGCTTTCGTTGAAACTTATTATTGCACATATTTTTTTTCCATTTCTGATAATATTCTTTTTATAACTAATCATAAACTTAAAAAAAGAAAAATGAAAATTACTTTAAATGCCAATAAAGTTAAATAACATAAATATTTTTTTCTGATTAATTAATGACTACGTATAAATTCAATATCCTAAGTAAATGGCTCCAGCTGTTACTTATAAATCGACAGTTTCTTATTTTTAATGACCTTCCTTAACCTTGTATTTGAAGATAAAACTTACACTTAAGAAAAAGGAGGAAGAGAGAGAAAAAGCAATATCTGGAAAAACCAAATATCTAACAATTTCTTCTGGCTACCATTATAGAAATCATTAAACCCAACGAGCCGAAATTGTTCAATACAATTTCCTATTATACTTAAAGTGACATGCAATCACATTTTATGAAACTCTACTGAATGGAACAAAAGGGTAGAATTGACATTCCAAGAATAGGAGAGAGATAATAAAATCCGGATGAGTGACCAACAGATGTATTTTGCACTTTGTTTGCCCTCAATGCGATCATGCTTCATTGATTCATATTTTGGCGGCGGATTTTTTTGCCGGCGCTATTACCCCTTTGAAAATAATTGCAGAATGCACGAAAAATCTGAAGCAAGGGAAATATACGTAAAAAGTATATATCAAAGCTTTTCTAAGTATCAAATATTTGAAAATAATTTATTAGAAAAGGAATTTGAATCTCCTCAAATAAGATTAGATTTTGTATACAGTCGGTGAAATATGGCAGAGCAAAACAAAAATAAATTTATTAGCTATTCACTTTTAGTTTAGTTATATTAATGGCTCGTTTTTGAAGCAACACTAAGGCTAATTTGGGACGGACGTAGTAATTTTGAACCTCGGTCAGTTGTCGAGGATGATACCTGAGTTGACACGCTTGTCTCCAAACTTCCTCACCACACTAGCGGGAGGACATTTGACCTGAGGGATTTAACGTACACCAGACCCGCTTACACGACGATTCTTCAGGAAGAATGGAGTAATCGTGTCTGAAGCCTTCCGGTTCCGAACACGAAACCTTATCAATAGGTCACAGCGGCCAAACTACTCAGTTTTAGCAACCGAATAATTCACTGGAAATATCAGTTTTATTTAGCTTCAGTTAAATTTGTTTAGAAATAATTTCATGACCGTTGTTCTATCAATTTTCAGGCGTTTTAAACTTGCTCATTCTGTGCAACAAAATTTTTAATGAAAGTCAGTTCCATCATGTCATTGACTATTAAAACATAAATGTAATCTTCATCTAGTTTCTAACTTTCACTATTTTATTCGTTTTGTAAAGTTTATAGGTATTGCATAGAAAACCTCTTCTTAAATTTTCAAAAATTGAAGAAAATATCGTTGCTAAATATTAGATGAAACAATGAAAACAGTTTGAAACGCAAAAAGAGAATAAAAAAAACTGCAGGTTCAAAAAAATGTTTAAAATTCAAAATAAATTGCATAAATATTCAATTAATATCGTTGACATGTATTTTTTAATTTTAAAATGACATAAAATTTATTTTTGATGCTGTAACATTTTTGGAAGTCATGGTGAAACAAAGACAAAATTTCATTTCATTTTGAATTAATTAAAATTTTATTTAATATTTCAAAAAATAAACTGCTCAATGGTGTGCATTCCTCCAACATTTTGAAATATATATTAGCCAAATTTGGCAGCTTTAAGTCAAATGGCTTGCTCTGTAGAGTGCCAACACATACACAGACACTCGCATTCATCTTTATTAGCAATAGAAATTTCGGTTCTATGCAAGAGGCATTAATAGAAAAGAATCTGTTTATGTCAAATATTTTTTGCTAAATATTGAAACAATATAGGAAAAATGCTTTAAAGTTTCTGGGAATTTTTAAAACATGAATGAATTTGAAAATTAAACAAAGAAATAAGATCTTTACAGCAGAATTTCAGCGACACTCTTTTAAAATATTTTTTTTAAAAATCTTAAATTATTCAATCATGACATATGATTTGAAATGGATTTAATATGAGATAAAAATAGTCGATTAAAAATTAAATGTATCAATATATCCGTAAAATTCAAGGCAAAAAGTGCGAAAAAATATTATTATTAATTTGCAGAGCGGTTTATATTAGACTCAAAAGTATTCTTTCATAATTATTCTGAAGAATAGTTTTAATTAAAAATACATTTAGAGATAACATTTAAAATTAATTTTTAGATATTTTAAGGCTGTATTTTGCTAAATTTAGACAAATCTTTCTATTTTTTTATGAATATCTATAAAATTCCAGCGAAGTGATCCATTAAATCTTTATCATATTAGATAATCTATTTAAAAGAATTTTGAATCAAAATGCTATATGCGTGTGATTCATTGCTTTTATTTTTTATGTAATAAAAAAATCATTATAGGTTATGAAAGAAATATTTCGAAAAAGTTTTATTTCTTTTCATTTGTACCTCAAGTCACCAGTTTTAGAAAACTCATCTCATAAAAAAA
>JAPMOR010102627.1:9640-33450 GCA_026543865.1 Argiope aurantia | reverse complement strand
ATTAAATTAAAAATTTTCTTTCAGTTTTTGGATTTATACATGGGTGACACAAATTAGTGAAGTAAACGTTTGCATACATTCAGAGTGATATCCAAGTGTAATAATTATCGATAGCAGTTTAGATACTACACTTTTAAGATCTTTTTTCAATTTTTTCTCATGCATTGCCATATTATCAGAAATGGTACTAAATAAAAAAAATGTTTCTGGTCTGACAGCTGAGTTTTCTAAAAGAGAACGACATATCTAGTAATTTATTACTTTCAATATCATATTCAAAGCTATCATCTAAACGTATCCAAAATTGCCGATAAATCTTATAAGTCCAATTATAAATTAAAAAAAATCATTGATATTGAAACACTCTAGTATGCGTGCTATTGGTTTTCTTGCTTTCCATCTGCGAATTGCTTATATTGCATACTGCTGCGGAATTCTAAGTTCTTTTTCAATTACTTACGTATTTGGAAAGATACTTATGAAAATACGTAATAATATTATATTAAAAAAATATAATATTGTATGAAAATATTTAATTTTATATTGTTATAATCTGATTAAAGTATCACGGGTCTTTCAATTTTTGTACGCCAGCTTCTAAATAAATTTAGTATTAAATAATAGAAAAAAAGAATGAGTAATTATATGGATAACTCTTTTTTCCGACAAAAATAACCCCTTTTCCAACTTTCTTTCTTACCAGCAATTCCTCAATATATTAACAAAGATATAATTATCTGCCTTGAATGTACGCTTTTAAGTACAGACACAAGACCAAGTACATGAGACGCTGGTAAACTTGTGTAACCTCTCCTTATTAGCCTTCCCCCTTTGTTTCACATTAATCATCTGAATCTTTAAGGGGCTTGTTCGCTCTTGGATTAAATTTCTGATCCTTGGAGGTCAGGTCTGTGGTCACTTCGTTTCTTGTCCAAAAAGATTCGGGAAGTCATTACGGGTTCGATGAGGAGCCAGTTGCCTAGCAACCGCTCACGCATACACCTGACGGCGGCCGCCGGATCAGGAGTCGCTATCCAGTTGCGCTAAATGACGTAACGCCCCCGCACATTTCCAGACTAAGAGAACTAGCAAAGGGAAAAGATAACTTTTAGGTTTTTTTTTAACTACACTTAAAACTGTTTAGGTAGGTTATAAATAACTTATTAAGTAGGTTATAAAAGCTACTTTTTCGGTTTCTGTTTTTGCAGTACTTAAAGAAATTAACTGATGACGTAGAAAAGACAGTTCGAATTAAAGAATCTCTATACATAGGACCAATTAGAAATTATAGTGTCTTCCACCTGATATATATTTAAAAACACAAGGAACTTGATTTACGTTCTAAAAAGGGTCTAACTGGAAAAGATAATACTAAGATCTTTATAATAAATATTTTCCCAATAATGATAATGTAATAATAAGTTCATAATCCTGACGAATACAAGTTTGAATTTGCAATTGGAAAACAATTCATACTAACAATGTCTAGAAAAGACGAATTTAATGAAGCATATACTTAAAAAAAATTAAGATTATGTTAATTATACATATATTAATTTGTCATTTACTTTACTGTTTACACAATATATTTCTCCATATGTTGAAAGGAATGAAATTGACATTTGTTAAAATATATTTGTAAAATAATATATCATTTTCAGTAACACTTATAATAAATGAATTTATATGGTATAGTGATTTATCAAAGGATGAAGATATATAAGAATTTCTTTTTAAACTGAAAAACAATCTATCACAAGTAAATAAATTTTCTCTATTTTTCAGATATTAAAAATATTAATATGATAAGAATTTAGAAAATAACGTACGTTTCATTGAAATTCGAATTAATAACTTCAGGGAAACGTGTGTATATTGTAAACATGTTTCCATCTTCGGGAGATAATCATAAAATTAACAAATGTAGAACTTTATATAATTATTCCAAATATTTCGATGCGCTTGTTTATGTGATAAAAATTAAATATTGCGGAACAAGTTTTAAAGTAATTCTATTGAGATATCTGTAACCAACGTATCACTTTAAGAATTACAATTTTTATTAAATATTTTGAATACGTGCTTCAAGAAATGAAGAGTTAAAAATATGATTAAATAATTTAAAAACATCATTCGTGCTAATATGAAAACAAATCACTGTCTAATGAAAATAAAAGATTTTTAAATATCATGCACACATATATATACTAGCCGCCTTTGGCAACCAGCTGGTTCGCCAAAGGCGGCTAGTATATATATGTGTGTATGATATTAACATTAAAATTGGCAACCAGCTGGTTCGCCAATTTTAATGTTCGTTTAAATTTTAATACTTAAATATTTTACGCAATTCCTACTTTAATAGCTTTTTCATCAAAATATTTTAAAACTTCAAATTTTGATTGTCATATAATTCATTCATAATATTATAAAGGCCTTCAGTCATAACGTAATATGTATCTCTCTAATTTTCTGTTAGTACCCGTAGAATTTATGCTTTAAATTAAAGTGGAAAGGATTAATCTGCAATTAATATAATAGGATTTTTTACTTAAACGAAGTATTTTTTTATAATCTGATTACTGAAAATAGAGTCACTGAGCGTTTAAACTTTATGGGCACTAAAGAATATCTTTTTTAATTTATGTAATATCTCAAGAATTTGTCAAAAAAATTTTCTTAGATTCATCATGAGCAGATCAATTAATTAACAATGTTTAATTTTAAGCATCAAACACTAAGAAAATAAAACGGTTTAAAGTAAACGGTTGAAAACAGGTTTTAAAAAACTACTTATAAAAAAGAACTACTTAAAACTATAAGCATATACAAAAATATATAACTAACATAAATACATTTTAATTACAAAAGCATACAACGAACCTAATACTAATTTAAATCCAGTCCGCATCCGTTGATAATAATTGTCAACACAATGCGAAATTCAGAACACAATGCGCATGCGGGAATTTTCAACGCCAGTTACGGTAACGCGAATGCGTGAATTTTTCTACGCCAGGTGGGGTAACGCTATGCAGCTTAGACATTTTTAATTTCCTTTATTCTGTGTTATTTTAATTCAAAAGTACTTCAGAATGAATCTGAAAGATTGATTAATTAACAATGTTTAATTTTAAATGCATCAAACGGGAAAGAGTTTTTATTTAATATTTAAAATTCTAATTAAAAATTCTAAAAAGGGACCCCAGGTGCACATTTCCGACCTCTAAGGTATACATGTACCAAATGTATTAGCTGTAGGTCAAATGGCCTGGCCTGTAGAGCGCCAACACATACACACACACACTCATTGAGCTTTATATATAAGTATAGATATAGAAATTTATTAACTATCTATCTAGCTATGTGTGTGTGTGGAGTCAATGATTGTTCGAACAAATTTTAAAATGAATAAAATTTTATCTTGATATGTATCAGTGCAAATTGTAACATAGTACAATTATATTTCAAGAAAAAGAAATGTAAATTAGTTATTTGATTATTCGAAAGTAATTAAGAGAATAGTCTGATAAGTATTTAAGCATTACTTAAATATATAGTTTTTCTATCCTCTACATTGAATTGGAATTTTCAATATGTCCTCAAATGCCCTAAATTCATTGATATCAGTTTAGTCGCGTTGTTTTCAGTTTTGTCTTTCTGCAAATTTGTAGGTAATTTATCTATACACAAAAAGCTACTGGACAAAATATAACAACTAAAAAATTCATTTTTTACTAAGCATAATTTTCTGTTGGAAAATCAGTGCATAGTATGTTTTATAGAAATTATTAAAGCCACTTGTAAACCAGTTGACAGGTTTTACTTAAATTATTTCTAATTTCTATCAGATGAAAAAAAATCGTTGTTTAAAAGTTTGGAAGAATGGCCATTAGCAACATCATAAATATTTAAAAAAATAAACAAAATTATATAAATTATATACTCATCAAATAGAATAAATCTTGTTTAAATTCTGCTAAATATTTACAAATGTCAATATAACTAATGATACTATCCTTGAATCCTGAATTTTATGATAATTGTGGATATCTTCAACTGGGAAATAACTATATTTTGTAAATCTAAATTAATCTGTAAATCTTATTACTGTGATTCTTTGTTGATTGATTTTTATTATTACCATTACTTATTACTTTGATTCTTTGGGAAACGATTGCTTAGTTTAAAAAAAACTAGAAAACATTTATTACATTTTAATGCAAAACAAACATAAAACTTTATGAAATTGTATGATTTTAATCTTATTTTTTAAAATAAGAAATATTTTATTGTTTTCCTATGAATAGGTTTTTTTATAATAACAGTAATTAATTATTATCTTTACATCTTTATATTACTTTACATCGAATCTGTTTATTCTAAGCAGTAATATTACTGACAATACTTGTTTATGAAGCGTGATTTTAGAAAGTCTCAAGACGGTTAAAATAAACGTTTTTGTATAACTGAAATTTGAAAATGATACTATTCTAAACTTACTACTTCAATATGGGAAAATTATTTGATTTCTACTTGCATAAAATTAAATTATGGAAATAAAAATATTGTGCATCTGATTAATAACCTTTATTTCAGCATAGCTTGATAAAATTTCATAAATAATCCTTTTCGAAGTCTCTCTGATAATCATTTTTCTAAACTCATATTTTCCTGATTTTCTTTACAGTCAGGAAATGACTTTTGTAAAGGAAATTACATTTCCTTCATCAGTACTTCTTTTCGTTTGGGTGTCTGTGCGCACAGTTCCAAAATGGCTCTAGTAAGCTTATATTTCGTTTGCATTTCTATTTATTTTTATCATTTAAATCCTTTTTTTTACAAAATCTTATTTTAAAATGATGTACTTCGTTTCCTCTAATCATAAAAAGTACAGTTATATAGCTGATGTCCAAAAATTATCAGTTTTAAGGCCTAATTAAAGTTTGATTAATGTTCTAATTATTTTTGTGAAAAAATTTCAATCAAGAAAGTAATTAACTTGGGAAAATCAATAATAAAGCATTGAAAAAAAAATATTTCCCATACAGCACATAGGCTACGGAAGAAAAAATTGTGAAGGTCAAAAGTATATTTTTTGATATTGATGAATGATCAGTCATTTTTTTCAATAGATAATAGAAATGCACTTTTAAAATTGAAACTAACATAGAAAAACAGTAATATTTTTGAAATTAAGAAAAATTTATTACTCAGGAATGGTAAAATATTTTAATTCAGTATTCCGAAATAGATGACATAATAAAATAAGAAACATAAAAGGAATAATATGGAAGGGAAAAAAAAACGTAATTTGAATCTGTGTATGTCAAAAATATATCTTTTGATTTACTTATTTGTTTTGCTATAAATTAAAATCTAGACGTTGATTTATCCCATAACAAGTATCATTTAAAAATGTATCCGCGAAAAGTTAATTAAATCCAAATTTCCATTATGTATTAGTAGTTTTTGCAGAATAATGCAAAATTTAATGATAAATTATGAATCGAAAATCAACAAAAAATTTAAAATACATTAATTCTTTCTAATTAAGATGCTTTCATTAATTTCGATTCTTACCTTTTAAGGTAAAATAATCTTTTCAAAATAAAAAAGCATAAATACTAAACAACAAATAAAACATTAACTATTTAAATAATTTTTACATCTTCAGCAAAACTTTCCCTATATTTTGAAATATGAAGAAACTCTATGGATTTATTTAGTTTTCTATAGCTTATAAACAACTATGGAATTTCATTTTTTCTTTTTATAAATTTAACCAACGGAATAAACAATAAACTATTCTTGTCTCGAGAGTTTTTCTAAAAAAATAGCTTCTTAGAAAATGCATATTAACTTTCCCTAATATACACTGGAAAATTTATATGTATATTGTAAAAAAAGAAAACTCATATTTTCTTTATTAGCATACAAAACTCCTCATCCTATTTCTTTCTCTGAATACTCAAAATGGAAATGAGTTCGCACTGCAGTAGTAAAAGATATAAGTCCTACATTAAGAGTTATTTGTTGTAGAGAGCTCAATACTGTAGTACAGTGAATACGTGTTAAAAGAAAAATAGAACTAAAAAGTAGATTGGAGATTTTATATAAGATACCGAAAGGCTTAAATTCTTATGGTACTTACTGAATATTGATTTTGTGATTTTTTTTTCCATTTCAGAACTTAAATTTTCTCTATTTTGAAATTATTTTTGACGTTTATTATTAGTTGTTTTAAAACAGAAAAATTAATTAATTTTTGAAAAGAATTAATTAATTTTTGTCAGTTATTTTAAATAGAAAAAAATAATTAATTAAATCACCAAAACGCGCGATTATGATATACACTACATACCAATAAGTATTTGAAAATCTATACACAGAAGGATATCATCTGCGGTCCTGATCTATTTCATGATTTTTGTATTTAATATCGTGTAGGAAAGAGCATTGGTATTAGTCACATGCAAGATGCCAGGAAATTCAGAGCTGCCTGACTTCTATAAAGGTGGGATTGAAGGATATCATAGAAATGTCTGATATTTAAGGACAATATGTAGTGAGTTAATCTTCTAGTGAGTAAGTGGAAAATTAGTGGTGATTGTCGGTGAGTAAGTGGAAAATGAGGGGTATGCCGAGTGGCTCCAGAAACTAAGAGATATGCTGACCCAAGGAATTCGAAAAAGCCGCACCGAACAGATGGCCCACATACTCCAGGCGCTCCAACTACAATCGGGATGTGTTGTTTCATTAAATACCCTCCGCTAGGAAGCACATTTGCTTTGTTTACATGGTCATGCTGCCACCCATGAGCCTTTGATTACAAAATCCAGCTATGCAGCTCGGTTGAAGTGGTGCAAAGCATGTCGAAATTGGGCCGTTGATGAGTGGAAACTTGAGTGACGAATCAAGATTCAATCTTTACCAGCCGGCTGGTAGAGTCTGAGATCGGTATATGCATGGAGAACGAATTCTACCAAAATGCATTGTGCCTACAGTAAAGTGTGGCGGAGGTGGAATTAAGGTCTGGGAATGTTTCTCGTGATATGAAATGGGACAATTGATCCCAATTCATAATAAACTCAACGCTGACTACTACTTCACTATTCTGGATAACAAGGTGCTTAATACGCTATAGAAATTTTACGGGTTGGATCATTGTTATTTACAGAATGACAACGCCACATGCCATGTTTCGAGGTACCCCATGGATTGGAATGGTGACAATGGGATGAATCGAATGAAAAGGTATGCCCACAGTCCAGGCTTGAATCCTACAGAAAACCTCTGGGACGAGTTGGATCGCAGAATTAAGGGGCGCATCAACCGTCCAAAATTGGAAAAAGAACTGAAAAAAGAACTGACTTCTCCAAGCCGAGTGAAAGGAAATGTCACTGCCCACCATCAAAACACTTGTGGAAAGCATGCCCCGGAGATTTAAGGCTGTAATTACTTCAGGTGGTTGCTGTACCAACTATTGAATATGAATAAATTGAGTTTATCTCTTTTAACTCATGTTCCAATTACTTATTGGTAAATAATACACTTCAAATTAGTCCCAGAGGTTTCTCTAAAAGTAGGCTTTTCAAAAAGGCCTTATTGTTTAAATTTCTAGTTAAGTTTTTAAGACATATTAAATTTTGATTATATAATTTTCGTAATTCATAATTAAAGCATTTTTATCGTAAAAATTGTACTTTGTTGGAATCATTATAAAATTTAAAAAACAGGCATACATTTTTTTTATTTGCCATTTCAATGTAAAATATGCCACGTTTGCTTAGCGCGCAAATTATAACAACTCACAAGGTTTTTTTATTAACCTTTGCACTACAACTAAAAAATAATTTTCAACTGATTTCGGTATTTAAATCACTACACTTTATTTGATTTTAAAAACAATTTGTCATGAATTGCACTAGGGAAAATTTGCAATGTACATTGAATTTCTGAAGAGGAAAAAAAAATCACTCCGAAATTATTACTTTTCGAATTAATTTAAATGATATTTTTGAATATGTATCAAATTTTTACGTCATTCTACATATGTTGGAAAAGTAAGTTAAATTGTATCTGTAATTGTAAAATTTGTTTCACTATAAATTTATGATACAGAATTTTAGAAGGATTATGGTGAAAATAAAAATAATTGAATTTAAAAGCATATGATTATCCATGTATATATAGAAACTTATTAAGGGTGATTTGTTGGAAATTTGAGGGTAAAAATAAAATTAAAAAAATAGAAAATAAGGAAATTATGATGAAAACAAGCATTAGTAAATTTCACTGACAATGAAATTTGAAAACCATTAATAAAGACATAAAATATCAAATGATTATTGCTCATCAGCTACAAGTAATGAAAGATAAAAAGATTTTTAAAATATTTATAGAGATTTTCGGAATTAAACCATTTATCGTAGAATTAAAATAGGCATAGCATTCGGAGATGCTCATTCGATATAAGCGAGTATTAATTACAATCTGAATCAATTTTAGAGTAAGTTACTTCAGTTAAACGTATTTAATAGTTTTACTTTATTTTTTGGAATGAAAAATTCAATGAAAAAAAATCCATTTAAATTATTCGTATTAATTTTTTATGATAAAATTTACTTACTCTCATATTCAAAATTCTATAAGAACAGCTAATTTCCTATTAGGTATATTGGAGCTAATTGAATTTAATATCGTTTTATTTCATTTAAGTTAGTTAAGTATCATAATCTCTCTAAGAAAATAGCATTTATTCTAGAAAAAATAACGAAAATACCGAATTACATTTGTTCAATGGATTACGTTGATTGGTTTTTTATTATTATTAAATGTAATTAACTGAAACCTTTATTAGATGATTCTCATTAAACCATAATGTCTTTTACCTGGATTACTTTAAACAAATAAATGAATATGCTAATGAATAAGGATTCATCAAATCAATTGCTTAACATAAAAAATATGTTTCTAAAGGAATATGTTTCAGAAAATTTATTTGGTTCTAGGATGTCATTTTTGAATTTCAGCAGAATTTGATATTAATAAAATTATATTTCGCAGAATCATATTATTTTATCATGTTGATCTAAATGAACAGATTTCGATCAATTTAGTATAAACTTCCAATTTGTTAAAAATATAGTTTTAAAGAATTAAAATGTGGATTTCATTAAAATGGAAGTCTATATTTAATATCTTTGGCAGACAACAAGTTTTATTATACTTAAAATATGCATACTTCAAAAGGTATTGCTGCTATGTTACTAATGCATATTCTTTTAAGTTAAGATTCATAACTGTTAAAATTGTACTCTTTTTTTACAATTCAGGCATCTAGTCTATAATGCGCATATTGTCAAACTTTTTGCAACATGTATTTTTTGATGCTGAAAATACCTATTGTGACACTGGTTATCAAATCAGTGTTAGACTATGACATGGAAGTACAAACGCATTCCATTTCTATGCATGATAGTTCATAATACGGAGTTTTATCTTGATCATTTCTGCATCGGCATCGCTGTTTCTAAGAATATTCATGAGAATTTTCAAAAGGATGTAAGTATATGCTCTAATAACATATGTGTGTTGATTTCCGCTGTGTGAATTTATAAGGAAGTGAAAATTCCACCGACCCCTACAGTAAATAATTCCTCTAATTCTTATAAAAGTTTGAGCTAAGTGGATGAATAAGGTTGAAAGAAAGGCAGTTGATGTGAACTTTTGGACGAGGATTGAAAATTAATCTCTGGCCTCCTAATTTTTAAACAATTATATGTTTCGAGAAACTTTCAACACATAAGTTACTCTTCACCAAAAGGCGATAATTCGCTTATCTTCAATTATTTTTCTGTCTTCAATAGGGGTTTATCTACTTTCATACTCTCTATCATTTTCCTTTGATCTGAATCGATTATCGATGAATTCAGCAGTCATTTTCAATCTCCCTATTGGCTGATTTAAATAGAATAAAAATTACTTTAGCTACCTTTTTCATGTCAGCACAAATCACTAACAGCTTTTTAGACTATTCTGGTTGAATATTCGAAATATGTTCTTCTATAATTGCATTACGATTTTAAAATATCATACTTTATTTATTTTTATGTTTTATATTTTGTTCAATGTACAATATACATTGGCGCATCTTTATCAGTAATTCATTTTTTAAGAAATATTGCAGTTAAACTCTACATCAGTTTTCAAGGTAATGAAAAAGTATTTGATATTAATATAATTTTTAATAATCTCCATTTCAAAATTTCTTTGTGTTCTTTCTTTTTTAGACTCTCCTTGCGTATATTACAATGTTGCGAGTTTCTTTTTTATACAGTTTTATTTAATTTTGAAAAACCTAAATAAACAACATGTTTCTTTAGGTGCTTAATTCTTCAATGTAATTTCTTAAATTCCTCGTAGCTTATAAGAGAATAAAATTTATTTTTAATTAAAAATAAATGATAGCAGAATTGACTTTAGTATAAAATTTATATGCTTTTGCACAAGGTATATGGAATGAAAGTTACTTTTGAAATATTTTTAAAAATTCAATCTTTAAACGTTAAAAAAATGAAGAAAAAATTCCTTCCGATTTATTAAAAATAAAAAATAAAATAATCGTTTTAATCTTTTAAAAAATATATAACTTTAAGAAAAAGAACATATATATATATATATATATATATATATATATATATATATATACATATATGGATACAATGTATCATCATAAATTAATAATTAATAGACTATACAAAAACCGAGAAATGATATTAGATTACATTATTAATAAAGGAGCTGTGTACATTCTTGATCGGCTTTTCAACAAATGGATTTAACTTATAGAAGAATTTATAACAATAATTCTCTATTGATCAATAAATTCCAAATAAATTGAAAACGAATTGATAAAAAGAAGGTTGTTTCTGAAATAATCAGGTAAATCAAAATAATTCAATAAATCGAAGAAAAATACGTAATTTCAAAATGAAAGATCCTTTACCGCAGTTTAAATATACGTGGATATAAGCACAATTATTTATCCTCAACTTCCAAAATTAAATTACAGTTGAGTAATAAAAGCGTTTGATTTAGATTATTTCCATCAAATATCGATTATGAATAAAATATAGTATGTAAGAATTATGAAAAAAAATATCTTCAAGGTCCATCTAATATAATTATTGTTCAAATAAAAAAATAAAAGAGAAAAAAATGTAAAAATTCTCTAATTCCTTCTTTTTAATTTTAGATATAAAAGCTATATATTTAGATATCATTTAGTTTTTTAATTTTATCAAGCTTATACTGATTAAACAATCTTTAAACATAACATCTTTCTGAAAACATGGAAAACATAGTGTTAAGAAAATCAAATTACTCAAAAACCCACGATGATTGTTGACCAGTACGGGTAATTCCATAGTAGAAAAGACAGTCTTATGGTCAGCTCTATTGATGCTGATCGAATGCCAGATCAATGATTCAATCAAAACCCGAATCAATTCCTTTAAAATCGAAATTCGTTTGTATTGGTGTATGGTGTATCAGTCCAACAGGCCTCTGTAACAAAAACAGTGTTTATTAATACGAAAACACGAATACACAGATGACAATACATAGCCGAGACGTACACAGATAACTTGCATAACATAACGCCATCCTGTGCCCAGGTGCCTATAACATTAAGTTATCTAATCAGTTGGATAAGCACAAGATGGAAGGAAGGAAAAAAAAGAAAGAAAAAAATGTTAAAGGGAAGAAAGAGACTACAAACTATCCAGGGATCTCCAGAGATAATCCCATCGGTGTCAAATCCTACACGACTGTATTCAATATTTGGTGTAATAATAATTAAACCGAGGGGACAAAAATACTTAAACGGATGGCGACTATGGGTTGAACTTACAGAGAAATAAAATTACTAAATGAAAAGGGGAAAAATTAATAAATTACATCTTGAACATCTATAAGACTTGTATAAGCACATAAACAAACACTGTAGAGTCAGAAGTCTGTAGCATCCGTTTGGGTTCCTGTGTTTTAATTACCTTCGTGATAACTGCACGTTTGAAGGAATAATTTCAGCTGCTTTTGACTTAGTTGTAAACAACCACCACAGCACGTAGGGCGGTTAGACAGATCTGTCAGCATGAGAGGGAATCCACGTTGCTATTCACTATAAGATTCGGCTCACAGCTCAATTTACAATCACTAATCACTTGAGCTGCACTCAACCCTTACGCTTCACTAAACTGACCCAACTGATTAGTCACTGTCTCACTATACGACTGCTTCTGCTTTGATAGTCAGATTTTTATAGCTTCCGGAGCAGGGCATAGAATGTTTTCGAAAATCAATCCTAAATCTTAATAGTTATATCACCAAAATTCCTGAACATTCTAATAGCATCCATTTTGTGTCCAAAGTCGCCAGCAAATGGTCACCAAATTTGTTGCCGAACTCAAGAATCCGGTCAACATCCAACAGAGCTCACCGTATAACAGCTTTCCTATGACAGAACTAACTGTGCTGGGAAGCTACATTTCTGATTAATAAGAATAGATCTCAGGAGTTGGTATTTAATTATCGTTATTCAACCGAATATTACAATCACATTGTAAATGCGAATGAATAAGATTAATCAAATATTTTTTTCTATGTTTAATTCAGTAAAATAAAGTGTAAAGATGTAGTTTATATATAAAAAGATCTTGCTGTGTAGAGATCTTGCTTCTCTCAAAAGCAAGTATCAACAATTTAAAAAAGAACATTTCTGATTTAACGCTCCATTATCATTATAGGGAAATTATTCAAATATGTTTGAAAGTCTTTTCAGCATCAAAAGTAAAGGTTTCATGCATCTTTCCAAACTAAAAAAAAATCATGCTTTTGTGTTGAATAAATCAAAGTGATTTCTGTCACCCATCCGAAATTCCTTACCTTAAACAATTAAACAAAATCAATCTTATGTGAGCTTCTCGCGTCCATATGCAGAATTTTTTTGTCTGACGAACCATACCCCTTCTCTTGGGAACCACGTGTTTCATCCATCTAATTATCGCGTAAGAATGCAAATGCATGTCATGCAAAGTACGTATTTTAATATCAAACAACAAAGGATCCACCTACTTGGAAACGTTGTCGGAACACTCAGAATAACCTTTACAACGGATGCAATCTCAGTTAATTCTTTTCTTATTGCTTATCTCTCAAACATTTCCCCAACACAATGGATGCTGTCTTCATAATTAAATTTCCACTCGAGGCGCACTGCTAGGCGTATAAAGAGATGACTTTATTTCTCTGTCCTATACTATGTGAGAATTGCGCTATGTGAAACATTTGTTATAAGTTTACACACGGAAAGACTGTAGTAAAAATTCAGCAAAAGTTTCTGTGATATATATATCTTTTTTATTTTCCTCAAGAGGAATTTATACTTCTAGTAACATTACACGAATTTGTCTAAAAATTTTAATTATTCTCATGATCTTAAATGCATATATCTAAATATTCAGATGATTCCAGAGATGCTATACATTTTTTCCTATGGCAAGGAAGAAGCATGTAATGCATCTTTAGTAATAATCAATCTCTAAACAAATAATTGCTGCGAAATTATGTGAATCCGTAACCATAATTATAAGCGAGCTATCATTAATAGTTGAAAATTTAAAAGTTAATTTTTTTTTAATCCTATGAGATTAAAAAAGGATTGGGAACAATCTCTGATCTTTTAGAAATAGTTGGATAATAAATAGTGTAACCATCCCTCAAGTCTCAAGACTTACAGCATATATTCAAGTCGAAAAAGAAATGTTTATCAAAGTTTGGTGTAAAATCCCATTCATCTAACAAGAGGATTTGAAATCCCAAAATTATTTTGGTCATGTCTCTTCCTATATCATTCCAAACATTCTTTATGGGATTAAATTCTATTCTGGATGATTGCCTCATTTCGCGAATACCCTTATATTTCCAGAAAATCATTCTCTAGCTGATATCTGTAGGTTTTCGTACAATCATCTGTAAGGTATAATCGTTCCTCTAAAACCTCTAAAATTCAAATATTAGATGTAAAGGAATGTATCTTTGCCGTTCAGTTTGCCTGAGGAATGCTTTTTTTCCTTAATTCTTGCGAGTCAGTAGACGATATCAACTTCTCCTCACATAAAAACTCTGTCAAAAGTCATCCTGTGTACTTAACTTATACTTCCTGTTTTAACAGTAAATGGAAAATCTTCTGCGAAGTATTGAAAAGAAAGTATGATTCCGGTAGTTGACTTCGAAGAACTTAATCAGCTGTACATTTATAATGCAAAATTGGAGGGATTTATGCAGCATAAAAATGTTTATTCAATTCATAGGACCAAGATACCGATGGAGTTTCCAAGCCATTGTTCTCATTCCCAATCTACATTTAATGATTCTCGTCATTACAAGCCAATTCTTATCATTTGGTAAAAATTGAGTAGAAGGATCTAATTTAGTTCAGTAATCTAGATACTACCATGCGAAACATTCTTAACTATCAAGGGATGTCCACTTGAGGTTTGACAGCTTTAAATATAAAACCAGCACTTAAAAATCGTCAAAAAGATTCCAAAAATATATATTTGCTCTAATTTTTACCAAACGGGGGATATTTCAACTAAACCAATCTTTCCTAGATGAAAAAAAAGTTCAATTTCGTGTTTTTTTTAGGAAACGTGAAGCATTGTTTCTGTTAAGGTTTTAGCGGACCTTAATATAAAGTAGATTGCTACACTAAACTGAAGTATTTGAAACACATATAACTAAAGTAATTATACATTAATTATTAAAATTAAACAATTTTTAAGTTTCTTGGGGTTTTTTCTTAAAATGAGTTAATAGATTTTAAAGAATAAAAATCATATTTCTTTCTTAGAAAAAGAAAACAATATTTTTAATGCCTACAAAAATTTGTCACTAACAAAGAAAAGATCAAACACAAATTTTCTAAAATTAATCATTAAATTTAGAAATCCATCAATACGAACAAAGCTACATCAAAAACATTGCAAAGAGGTGTCAGTAGAAATTGTGGAAAATTAATTCTCCTTTATCAAAAATTTGTTATTATCTTTGAGAAACCAATGGAAATACTAATTAGAAAGATTTTTCTATCCTTTCTCTTCTTCAAGTATTATCTTTTCATTCAGATTTTAATTTTAAGTAGTTATAAAAATTTTATAATTTTACCATGACTATTCGTTAATATATAACGTTTTCCATAGAGGTAAAGAAAGTTATCGTTTGCAATTGAAATATAAACAGAATTTAGACAATTTTCGGTATAATTTTATCGCAACTGAAGAGGGTAGGCTCATTGTCATCACTGAATCAATATTCTAAAGTCGTATCAATTATGAATTTCTGTACGTCGTGTACCAATCGTGTACTTTCAAGTACCAATATAGTAGCAGCTGACTTTCGTTCATGGATGTTTAAATAATCTATGCCAAATGTAACGCGTTAAATATTAATATGTAATGTGGAAAGTAAAATATTTAGCAATTGAATTAATGAATGTGAACTGGCTTTTCATCACGCATATTTAGCTGAATAATTGTAATTGTTGTTAAATAATGTGTACTGAAAACAGAAATTCTCTGTAAATGGAAAGGTCTTCATATTAATAAATATTCCAATATATAATTATTATAATTTATTGTAGGATGTGTGTTATTTTCACATTTTTTTTCTGTAGCAAACGTTTATTAATTTTTTTTTAAGGTTCTGGGATATTTTACTTAGCAAACTGAAACCAAACTATTTATCTTAATTAAAAGTTACGATAAATATTTGTAACATTCAAAGTAATACATAATACAATTTATATGAATTCGAGTGTAATCTTCATAGTTTTATTTAGTTCTACTGCAAATAAAAACACGGACTTGACTATTAAGCTATACGAAGCAAGACTAGAATAAATGACAAAAGCTCTTCATGGAAATGATTTGTTGTATTCTCTATAAATATTCTGATCTTATTGAATTCTATTCTTATTTAGTTCTCATAAAAGAATTTTGTAAACTCCTACTAAAATTGTGTATATTTTGGGAAAAGTTTTATAAATTTAGAATAACCGGAATTTAAAAGAAAGAACTGTTCTACGCTTCTTAAAATTCTAAGAATCTCCACAAGGCATTTCTTTTCTGAAAATTATACCTTAAAATGTATCTTTAAAGCAAAAACGGTTTTAAATTCCAAATATTATTAAATTCAGTATTTTTTGAAATTATTTCCATAAAGACTTCAATAAGAAAATGATTTCACTTCTTGTAACCTAAGTAAAAAATTTCATCTTTAGATAAATGCAAATAGGCAATAATTTTGATTTTAAAATAAAAATTGAATACCAATATACATATGTTAGTATAAATTTGTTTTAAAAATGTACCTGTTTTCTTCCTTTATTGTTGGGAATTCTTGGAAAAAATAATTTTAAATTGGAAAATAAAGCAAAATACTTTTTTTTTAAATTCACTACATTTCATTCTTAACTTGCGAATGTTTACACAGAAAGCCTTTTTAATAAGATTTGAATATGAAAATTCAAAATGAATTTAAATACTTTATCATTTGGTAAATAACTTGGAAATTCATTTTTTAAAGATAGATTAGAATCTGGTATTATTGTAAATTTTAAGTTTTCATAATTGAATACAAATAAGAATTCAAAATTTTTGCTGACAAATTTAAATTTTAACCCATTTTAATTACCTAAAACCGCAACTTAAAAAAATGCAGCTGACTATTTTTTGTTAATGATAAATATAATTTTCAATGCGTTTCGAGTTCCATCTATAAGTAATACTATATAAGTGAGAAAATAATATAATTAAATTTTGTCTTAAAAAAAGGTATACTCTGAAATATGTTTTCCGCATTGTAGAAAACAATGTCATATATATATATATATATATCATAAATTATTACGAGTATTTTTCTCAATAACCTCGACAGATTTGCTTCTATATTCCGCACATCCTTTTCGTTTGCTTGATTTTCTGTCACTGAAAATAAAAGAATGCCCTTATCTTATTTCGATTGAGGTTCAAATTGACATTTTTTTTGAACATGAGAAAAAAAAAGAAAAAAAGAAAATCAACTTTTTTACGATTCTTTTTGACAAATTTTTCTTCGATGTTTTTACCATAAAAAAAATGTGAAAAGCATAACGAAATTAAGTGAAAAAATACTATGTTTCTTTTGTTCAAAATAAAAAAAAGACATGAATTGGCAAATTTAGTAAAGAAAATTTTTTCGTATTAAATCACAATCATCTAATTTTTTTATTGGATCTTCATTATTAATGTACGTGATATCTATATATTTTTTCAACGCGATTCTTTTATTAACTAACATGTTATCATGTCTTTCAGTCACAAAACATATTTTAAAAAAGAAAGCAAGACATAGTTTAATTATTGATAATAGACGAAGGTACCAGTAATTACGAGAAAAAGATATTTTGCTTCAAATTAAATTCATTAATTAAAATAGTAATTAATCCATTAAATTATGAATTTTAAAAATATTAATTTGCTTCTTACTATACTTTATGATAAATTATCATTGTACACTTGATTGATATTTAATAACGCCGCTAAATACTGTTTTAAAGTTAATCTATGAATTAATTTTACAGGCAGAAAATAATTCATTCCCCTTATTCTTAGTGAAAAATTAAGTTGATTTAGATACTACAATAGGCTAAGTACATTGTGTCACTTAATTTTCAAATTATATTTTTTAATATTTTATATATTATGATTATTATTAGTCAAAACAATAAATATCCTGACATGAGTAGCAACAAAGGCATGTAAAAATTTTCCGCTGTGTAAACATAATACTTTTTTTTCAAATCAAGCTTCTCTTATCCTTTACTAACCAAACA
Source organism: Argiope aurantia (assembly GCA_026543865.1). NCBI lineage: Eukaryota > Metazoa > Arthropoda > Arachnida > Araneae > Araneidae > Argiope > Argiope aurantia. Next base: position 15,509 of record JAPMOR010102627.1, on the reverse strand, counting down.
AACTATATTAAGTTTATCGGAAATCACTTCTAACCTAGGCAAAAGAATGCATAGATCACTCGGACCGCACTATTTGCCCCTGTGACACCATTAACATTGATCTGGGAGTAACTGGTCGCCCAAAGGGACAGAAAATTGCCTACAACTAGATAAGGAAATTCTCGCCGAATCTTCTTTTTCAAGCATCGACCTTCATCTTGACAGAATTCATAGATTGGAATGTACTCTTGGACAACATTACATGATGGATTGCCGGATGGATGTGTGGGAAGGGTGCAGGAAGCCAACAAAATTATTTATAACCCGCCATTTCACATCTGTTTGCTTCTATCGGACATTTTCCTCGATAAGCGCGATTGATTTTTTTCCCTCTTAGGGAAAGCTTTCATTAAGGGGATCGCAAGAAATTCATTAGTACGGACGAATCAAGGCCATCTCACGAAATGACCTAACTGGAAATTATTGAAGATGTGTCAATTGATTAGATATATAACTTTAAGAAATTGCTATGCTCCATATTATATTTGATTATTGGGCTTAAAAGGATTTCCAATAACGTAGGTAAAATTCAATTATGCATCTTCAAACCGTTTTACTTTCTTGTATACGAAGTATAGTTTAGTTTATTATATTAACGTCCTGTTTTAAAGTAACACTGCGGCTATTTTGGGACGGACCTCGTAATTTTGAACAGAGGGCAGATGACGAGAACGACACCTGAGCTGACACCCCCTCTCGAAACTTTCAAACCGCACTAGAGGGAAGACGTTTGGTTCCGATGGATTTAATGCGCATCAGACCCTTTTACACGACGGTTCTTTGGTGGAATCGGGTTTCGATCTTAAAATTCTCCGGCTCCAAAGCTGAGACCTCACCACCAGATCACAGCGGTCTATACAAAGCATAGAGAAAGTATAGTAATCGTCAAAGAATTCAAGTTCGATATTTTGACCTCCCTGAGATCGAAAAAAAAACTTTTTTAGAAATTGACCTTCTGTCTGCCTGTGACAAAGAAAATTAAAATCTCTTTTGGCTAGACGACTGAAATTTGGTTAATATTTCTTAACTATTGTACGCCAATGCTATGCAAGGCCTTCACTAGGATAATGTTTTTTTTTAGAGAGTATGCAAAAAAGTTCTGGGGAGACTTGGTTTATTTCTTAATATTTTTTTTCTTCCAGTGCAATCTTTATTTCGAAGCTAGTGGCCCTGTTTATAATCCTTTTTAGATTAATGTAGCTTCCATATATTAAAAAGAGATTTCCTTTTATTTTTGTATGTCTCCACAAATTTCTGATTCCAATTATTTTATAGATGTTTCAAGATTTAAAAATTCGGTTCAACCATTATCTTAAAATATTTATAATTCTAAGAAAACCCGGAATAATAAAATCTAGAAAGGAAACTGTATAATTTCAATATTATACATTAATAGCGGAATACTTTCAAAAATTTTAATTTTATAAGAATTGCAATAATGTGATATTGTTAATGAGTATAAATATTGTTTTATAAATATCACAATGGTTTTTTTGTATGTTTACTCAACAATCTGTTGAAAGAATTTAAAGAATAAGAAATAATAGTTGAAATAATAGAAATGATTCGTATATATAATGAAATAATCTAACACTCCAAAATTTAGAGCAATTCCCTTTTAATGAAATGAAGGCATACATTTTAAATTCTATATTTCGAAAGTAATCGAAAAAGTATTTATTTCTAACCAAAAATAAAAGATATAAAGATATAAAAGATAAGATATGAAAATAACTTTCTTTTCTTGATATTCTCAATGATGTTACTGAGCCTATACCTTTTGGTCTAAACAAGAAACAAGCAAAAAATTATTCATAGTTTTCAAAATAATGGTGTTTAGTGAATATAAAAATGAATAATAAAAATTAAAAATATTTTACTAATTCTCTAAAATAAAAAAATGTAAAAAAATGTGTAATAATTGCATACAAACTGTATAATAATTGTGCTCTAATTGTATAATAATTGTGCTCTAATTGTATAATAATTGCATACTAATTGTGTAATAATTGCATACAAATTGTGTAATAATTGCATACTAATTGTGTAATAATTGCATACTAATTGTGTAATAATTGCATACTAATTGAATAATGATTGCATACTAATTGAATAATAATTGTGCTCTAATTGTATAATAATTGTGCTCTAATTGTATAATAATTGCATACTAATTGTATAATAATTGTGCACTAATTGCATAATAATAATATAAAAATCGTATATATAGGCTTAAATTAAATTCATAGAAATATAATGTGTTATGAATAAAAGTACTTAACTAAATTTCAATTTTAAATTTATTATCAACACTTATATAAAGCTCAATGTGTGTATGTGTGTGTGTGTTGGCGCTCTACAAACCAGACAGTTTGACCTACAGCTACCGAATTTGGTACATGTATATCTTGGAAGTCGAAAATGTGCACCTGGGTCCCTTTTTTGAATTTTTAATTAGAATTTCAATTATTAATTAAAAACTAACTTTCTCGCCAAAAAAATATTTTCATTTTTCCCGCCGCCAAATGAGTAAGTCTTCAGGATTTTTTTTTTCTTTTCCCCACACTAATGAGGCTAGGGTTAACATTTTTCCGCCGATTATTTAAACCGATTCTGTTTATTTTCTTAATGTTTGATGCATTTAAAATTAAACATTATTAATTAGTCGATCTTTCAGATTCATTCTGAAGTACTTTTGAATTAAAATAAAACATAATAAAGGAAATTAAAAATTTCTAATCTGCATAACGTTACCCCAACTGGCGTAGAAAAATTCACGCATTTGCGTTACCATAACTGGTGTTGAAAATTCACGCATGCGCATTGTGTTCTGATTGTTGACAACTATTTTCAACAAATTTGGACTTGATTTAAATTATTTTTAGATTAGTTGTGTACTTTTGTAATTAAATTGTATTTATGTTAGTTATATGTTTTTTGTATATGCTTACAGTTTTAAGTATATCATGTTTTAAGTAGTTTAGTTTAACCTGTTTTCGACCAATTATTTTAAATGATTCTGTTTATTTTCTTAGGGTTTGATGCATTTAAAATTAAACATCGTTAATTAATCGATCTGCTCATGATGAATCTGAGAAAGTTTTGTTGACAAATTCTTGAGATATTACATAAATTAAGATATATATTCTTTAGTGCTCATAAAGTTTAAACGCTTAGTGACTCTGTTTTCAGTAATCATATTATAAAAAAATGCTTTGTTTCAGTAAAAATATTATTATATTAATTGCAGATTAATCCTTTCCACTTTAATTTAAAGCAAAAATTCCACGGGAACTAACAGAAAATTAGAGAGAAACATATTACTTAATGACCGAAGTCCTTTATAATATTATGAGCGAATTATATGGCTATCAAAATTTGAAGTTTTAAAATCTTTTGATGAAGAAGCTATTAAAGTAGGAATTGCATAAAATATTTAATTATTATAATTTTAACGAACATTAAGATTGGCGACCCGGCTGGTCGCCAAAGGCGGCTAGTTATGTAATAATCCCTGTTTAGAAATTATTTCTCAAATACTATATTGTTTTTTGACATGTTTATTCTATTATCTTTAGTAAATCATAAAAGTAGCATTTTCTTTTGTCCTCAATTTCCTTATACTATTTTAAAAAAAATAAAAGAATATATTTACCCAATATTTAATTATATATACATTGCATACCAAATCATACTCCTTATTAAAGATGAAAAATAACGTAGTATATATTATTTTTATCATCCGCTTTTAAGTATATTACTACAAATATGCATTAATTATTGGGTTGTTCGGAAAATAATTTCGTTTTTTTTTGTGGAAATGAAAGACAGTTTTCATATAATAAACAAATGCTTTATTAAATTATATATTGGCCGTTCTGGTCCAACACCTTTTGCCATCTTTCTGGTAGTAGCATAATTCCACGTTCATAAAATTTTTGGTCTTTGTTGCCAAAAAACTGATCGAGGTGGATTTTGACCTCCTCACTTGAGGGGAAGGTTTTACAGTCTAAAAAATTTAGCGAACCAGTTCTGGCACTGGCGTACTGTCAACACACCTTCTCCATACACATCGGTCAATTTCTTTCTGGCTTGAACAGCATTTTTACCCTTTCTGTAGGAAAACAGTAAGATATGTCGATAATAATGCTTATCGCTCTCCATATTTAAAAGGGCACCAACCAAAAACTACTGAGTATAATTAATTGGAATTTTTCACACACAAGCCTTGCTATATGAACTCTCAAAGCATATAAAAATTATACGGTTTAAATGTGAAGTTGGGTGCAAAAAAGGCAATTAAATCCTCTGTCGGGAAGAAACGAAATTACTTTCCGAGCATTCCAATAGTTTATTTTTATATTTTGACTTCAGAGCATTGCAAATTTCATAATTTATTGCTGTAACTAGGCAAATTGATATCAATATTTCTGTAACTGTTTTAATGTTTTAATGCAAATTAATCTATTAACTAATAATTATATTCAAAAAATACAAAGAAACTGTATTTCCATCAGAAATGATAAACCTATAAAATTTTACTAAAGTTACTAAACTTAAAATTACTAAAAAATGAGTAAGAAATTGATCATATAAATCCATTTTTACCTACATAGAGGGAATTTTAATAGATTAATTAAAGATCAGAAGTTTACCAAATAGTTTTAAAAAATAGCACTTATTCTTGCACAACAGGAAATTATTCCAGATGAAGTAATAAGAGAATACAAAAAATTAAACACTAAGCACTTTTATTACTCCGCAATAATGTGTTATAAACATCATTATTCCGCTTTAAAAATTAAACTTTCTGCAATATAACAGATATTAAAAAAATCACTAGATTTGTAAATATCCATTTAAAAAAATATTGCAGTAGCAAATATATCAACTATAATAACAAACCATATTAATATTTCATTGTTTATGTCTCATGAAGATAATTGAAATTTAGATGCCAGCACTTGCATTTCTTCTACGTTCCTTCTACGTCTCTCATTAGAAAACGGACGGATGAACTGAATAAGCCGGATTTCTTAAAGTGAAAATTATTCTAAATTATTCGGTACTTTATTTCGATGATTTTCTTGAATTAATATTACAAAATCAAAATCAAAATAGACACTATTCCTAGAAACACGACATTAAATTAATATATTTCTTTCTTTTAATCTCAAGATCCTTGTATTAAAAAATTAATTTGAGGAACACCTGGGGAAAATGAAAATTTTCGTTCTCCAGCAATTACCCTTTCATGTAGCACTCTAACTGCTTAAATTTCTTGAATGATGATATTGATGTTTGTTTATTTATAATGATAACGGAATAACAAAGACGATGAATGATAACAAAGAATCCGTCTTTGATGATAAACTTTTAAGACGTGAAATATTCGTTGATTTTATTTTCATCTTAGCCTTTTATAGTTAACATGACATCCATGTTTACCACAGCAAAGTATTTTTGCATTTCCAATTTTAAGTGATATTTCACCCTTGTTCTTTTAGTGACCACTTAACAATTCATAATTGAACATGCCTAAAGAAATCAAACCATAATAACTATCTGAGTAATGTAGTATATCAATGTACATTTTCAGATCCAACATTTTTTTTAAAAAATTAATATGCTGTTAAATAAATTATTAAAAAAAGCAACTCTTTTTACATCATATAGCATATTAGTCTGATTAAGGTCTAAAAAGGAAAAGCATAATGAAAGTAATTAAAGAACAACAATTCTAGCCATTCATCTTGCAGAGTATATATAAGCTTAACAAAAGGTTTTTTAACAGGTTTCACAAAAAAATTGATAAAATAAAAAAGATCTC
>JAPMOR010102620.1:0-24967 GCA_026543865.1 Argiope aurantia | reverse complement strand
TTTCTTTTAAATACTAAGCAACTTTTTTGGTAGACCTTCTATATATATTCATGAACTGTTTAAAAAATTAGGATTCATTAATTTTTATTTTTTTTTATTTTGAAAGAGAACATTTGAAAGATTATTTTAGATAAAAAGGAGTCGCAAATGTGAGAAGTTTAAGCAGATCCGATTTAAATAACATTTATTTCGTTATTGTCGTTGTCGAAATTTCTGTGTCTATTTATACGTTCTAAAAAAAATTATGGCTGAAATGGTATCGCAAGTTTTTTGTCAGATTAAAATAAGGTTGTTAAAAGATCTGTGAGCTCAAAGGGACATGATGATTTGAAATTATAAATAGCCGTGATTTAAATCATTTTAAGAGTATTACAACTTTTGTTCGCTGGAGCAGGGAGTTGGTCCTAATTGCTTGTGTGTTTCGTTTATTTCATGCAAAAACTATTTAGTTACTCTCACACTAATTTCACTTTTCTATTTTCTGAAGATTTAAGCCTTGTACGTTTGCGCTTGGTTTCGAATGAATCTGCTGCGAGAAGAAAAGAAGAATCTGAAAGGTTAAAAAAAAATGACATGAAACACCATTTCAATTCATACAGAATTTTCTGCAAATTCAACTTCTGAGTTATTTCTGTCACTCACGCAAAAGCTTTTAGCTGTATCTCTTCCACCTGTTGAAGAAGGAAACTTCTTCTCTTTTAAAACATATTTCGTGTTTAAATGGACGAAAGAAGAAAAAAATTAAAGTAGTTCCACTACTGTCTCTTCATAGAAACAACAGCATATATAAGCAGTAAAGAACCATAACTAAAATTTTTGACCATTTGTAGTTGTATGAACTCTTCAAGCTTTTCCGATTGTTACGACTTTTCATTTTTTTTTCTTTGGCAGGCACGTTGATGATTATTATTCCAGAATTCGAGCGTCACTATTTGATTTCTGCTATCATTTAGGCATATTTACGAAATGACATTCTTTGTGAAAAGAGCTATTTCTGAATATACCCAAACAGGTATATTTCTTCTTGAAGGTTTTAACTTCAAATTACTATATTCGATTTTCAAAAAATGTTATTTGCAAATGTTTGCAAATTAGGTATTCCATTTAAATGAACTGATATTTTGAAATATTTTACGAGTTCAGCTCCATTCGATTTTCCGAGATCGAATCAAAAGGGAATCAAACTCAATTCAAGAAGGAACTTGTTTTGATTCAAAATCCAAATATTCAATTGATCAATATTTCCTTTGAATTCTCAACTATCTTAAATAATATCCCAAAATATTATTATAATAATAACTGATTTCCTTTGCTAATTACTTCAACAAAATTAAAAGAAATTATTTTAGCTCTCTATATATTGATACAATATTGGATTCATTTTCCTTTCATATCTATAACATTTAGAGAAATGTTTTAATGTATTTTTACTTTTATAAGAATAGAGAATAATCCTTTAAAAAATTCGTTATTTTTTTCATATAATTTATATCATGTCATTAAACAGTTATTACTGGCATATTAAAATAAGATCCTTATTTATAAATTCCATAAAATTACAACTTCCCTTAACTTATTTTAAGTAAATATTTAATTTTATAATATCACCTCTTTTTTGAATTGCTTACAAAAAAATGAGAATTTTAAATTTTATATTAACTTGTGAAGGATTTTCCTGATCGTTCGACAAATTGATTCCAAATGAATCCCATTTCTCTAGTTAGATTTTTTCTCATTTTAAAGAAATGTGGTTCTTTTTCGTATATCTCACTTATTTCAGACTGGAGCATTCTTAGTGTTTCACGTACCTTATTAAGCGTACCCTGGGGATACAAAACTGTAAAGATAAGCCAGGAAAGAAGCAAAAAATATTAAGGCAAAGAATCGAAAAAAAAAAAAGCTAAGAGGCCATATTAAGGAGCGGTCCCAGGTCCTCACGAAATAAAGACCGAATTTCTTTTCTAGAACCATTAATTTTCTCTGATAATCAAAAGATCGTGAGTAAGGTAAAAGAATATCTGATATTTGTTCGGCGGCATTTACACGGTTTCAAATACTACTCAGTAAGTAAATGAAATATGAGTCAACTTCAAAATGTGGGTGGTATTTCTATGTGAGAGAGATAAAATTCTTCATGGGAACTATTGCTAGAAAACGTATAGAATTTGCTGCAATTAGAAAATCTGAATTGACAATCGAAACAAATGAATGGCCAAAAATGGTGTTACCCTGGTTTATTTATTGTTTTTCATCTTATCATCATTTTACAAAAGAAGGAAAAATGTACCATAGGTTATAATTATAAATGCTTGCTATCAATTTTTACTTTTATTGTGGGTTTTAGCAAACGTTTCAAAAAGATTTTATGACTCCAATCATGGAATATAATCCTAATACAGACCCCGTCAAAAGTTTAGACACAGCTATAATCCTTCTATTTTCAATCACGGTTAATACGTAAACTACAGATCCGAAATGATATTCGATACCCTCGTGTCGTATTTAGTAATCAGGAGTATCAAAGGCACCAATAAAGGCTAATACTTGATCAATGTTCATCGAATCGATTTAATTGATATATATGTTGTTTAGTTGCTATTCTAATGATCCCATTCACTTTCTCTCTCTTTCATTCAAACAAAGATCCTCATTGGCGTCTTCAGTTGAGTCTATTTCTTAATCTTTTGATAATGAGTTCTGATTCGCCTATTCGAAACTTCACCAGTTTGGATCGAAGCCACACTGATTTAAAAGCAGGGATTGAAGTTTCGTCTAGCATTTTCCACATGAATTTTAATGAAATGAACGTAGAACAAGTGTTTTTGCTAATTTTCAGATTTTAGACAATTCCAAAGAAAGTGCTTCCATCCACACCCCACCCCACCCCATAAAACATGTTAACTGACAGAAATACCCATTTTTTATTGCTGAATCCTGCCTTCATAAACATATTATATGGCTTACAATAATATAGCTTGATTTGAAACACGATAATCGAACCACCTTACTGCATTTCATATCACTAGATTCTTCTACTACCAGTGTTCTTTTCAATATTTTTTCTGCAACAGTATTATTTAATTCGAGACCGAAAACAATTCCTAGTTTGAGCCAATTTTCTGATACTCTGGTCGTCTCAAAACCTGGTCACTCATGGACTTTCTGAACTGTTCGTTTGAAATTGTCATCATTTGCAAAAAATGGATTCATTCTCCGCCTATAAGAGCTGTGATGTAATAAAAGGATTTCAGTTTTGTTCCCATCGTCAGATGATTGATACTACCTTATGCAAAAAATTTTCAACTAAATCATTTTGAATGAACATCAAACCAATAGTCAAGTTTTTCTTTAATGCCTAGACTTAATACGTGAGCATAAATTGTTGCGTCATTTACATAAAAGCAGCATTGTGCTAAGATTTTTAATATGATAATTTTCGCTGTATTTTTAAAATTGATGACTAGGGATAATTTTTTAAGATAGTTACATTTAAAATGATTTTTATATTCCAGTTTCGTAGGTATACAAACGAGACATTTCAAAATAAATATTTAAGGTTTTTACTATAAAATTATTGTCGCACTTAAAATTTTGATAATCACTTAGTAAAAAGAAATAAGTAGGAGTTATATGGCTAGTGCAACGGATAATATTTTAGAAGAGAAAAAAATCTTTCTTTTTGATATTTAATCAAATTAAAACAGTTGTTGTAAAATTTCGTCCTTTTAAACATCATTTTCAAGTATAGCTTCCGTTTCTGTTAATTCAAAAAATGCTGCCAGTTATAACATTTTAATAATAACCAGATTCAAAATGATTATTTTGAAAATAAATAAAATATTAAAAAAACAGAATTAATTATTATAAAAATTAATGATTAGATACAAATACCGAGATCATATTACCACGTCATGTTTATTTGACACAGAAACAAAATTCTTAATTGTATATAAGACTACGGAATTGAAATCCTGAAATTCATATATATGAGGTGAGTTAAAATTAATAAATATTCAAAAATGAAATCTTCTGAATTCTCTTGTTATTGTTCATCAAATGAACAGTGTTAATCAATCTGCTTAGTTAATTTCCACTTGCAATTGCTTATTGTTTAATGTTATTAAAACGTCACAAGTGAATCGAAAACTAATTTCGTAATATGAAACCATAATTTGTAGAAATAAACATGTATCTATGGTCAAATATATAATTCACCGTAGTATTCTTGAGAGTAAACACATACAGAGGTCGACAATTTAACTAGATTCAAAATATTCATTCAAAGCTTGAGGAAGTAAATGTTCGGAAATAAAGTGTCAAGAGTTTAATTGATGAAATCTGTCAATTGAATCATAATTTCGATAACAATATCTATTTTAATTAATAATTTTAACAATAATTATTGTTTTGATTTATAACTAATTGCCAATTGTTGGAAATATTAAAAGAAATAATTTTAGTTAATCCCTAGATTCCTAGAAAGACTCATTTAGTATTTAGTCAAAGTATATGTGAACAAATACACTTTCTTAAAAAATCAGTCATTTTTTTCCCGGAGTATTTCATTTTATATTAATGTTTAAATTTAATGATATTATACATTTTTTATATTATAATGCTAACGTTTATTTGAAGAAATCACCAGCATACAAGAAAAGAATTTGTTTGGAAAAAATGTAATTTAACTTAATAGATTTTAATAATCTTGTTGAATACGCGAAGCATCTCTGAATTTTTTAAAAAAATTAATCGACATAGAAATGAAGTTGTAGGGTAGTTATTTTATTTTATTTTTGAAAAATTAATCTGAAATAAATAAAATTGTCTAACTATAAAAGCTTTTAACTCCTTTCAATGTCACCCCTGATGTTTAATAAATGCGCTCGTGCACGTCAAACTCACTTAATTTGCTTAATTTTGAATATGTTTTCTTCAAATTTCACGCAGTTGGACTTTTTTTAAATGATCCTTACGCTATATTATGAAGTTGCATATTAACACGGTGGAAAATCCAAATATAATTAGAGAAGTCGCATATTATATATGCAGACCAAGAATAGCAGAACAATATTTTGTTAAAACGAGATACACAGAATCAGAAAAAATCGCTGCATTTGATTAATAAGGGGTGTGGTTGTGTCTTGCAGCCACGCAAGCAATGTATCGATTCTTCGTTCTTTTTATCTTACTGTTTGAGTTTCTGTGGAAGATGAGTCTTATACGCGAAGAAGAAAAGTGCTACATTCTGAATTAACTCTTTGGGGAAAATATGATCTTCTTAGAGCGTCCCACGCATGTTCTAATCATATTATAAATCAAATATTGTTCAGTTTTGAATGCACTACGTATTTTGATTTTAGTTGGAACTATCGATTCAAAGGACTGATGAAGAAAGGGTTCGATGTTCGTAATAATTTAATTTTGGTTGCATGGTAAAAAAACCTTTTTTATATTATTTTCTCAACAGTTACGTGAGGGAAAGCTTTGGTTAAAATCAATAATAAATTATTTTTTTATATCCTTTATTATCTCTCATTTCAAGTATAATCTTTTTCTCATTTCTTCTCATTTCATGTCCACGCTTCAGTAAAAGATATAAAGGTCATTGAATCAGAAAGAAATTCAATAGAAGATATTTTTAAAAACTATATTAGTGCATAAAAAAGTACAATTCTTGAACTTTAACTATTTTTTTTACTTTTTATCTTTAACTGATAATCCATTGTTATAAATATTATGGACTCTTAAATCATTCGCCTCTAAAATTTATTACCAGATCAACACTAAATTAATCGATTTACTGATAATTAAATTCAGAAAAAAAAATAGTATATTGTCAGGGAAAACAAAAAAAGAGTGCAAAGCTATCTCACATCAGGAAGATATGGAAAAATGTTCATGTAAAGCTACATGTTCAATGGCTGATTAGTTGCATTGTATCTGGAATCATTAGTAGCATTGTATCATAGTGAATCAAGCCCATTTTTGAGTGCGATGTTGTTTGAGATTTGTAACTTTGTAACATCCCTAAAAAAGTGAAATTCTGACTGCAGTTTCATAAATGTATTCCTTAGCAAGACTAACAAAAAGTGAATAACAGAAAAGCACTCCAAAAAAGACACTCTATTTGCACTGCACTTGGTTTGATACTCCCACACATCTGCCGATGCTATGGGACATATTGAAAGTCATGTCCAATATTTATGAGAAAAGTTTCCTTAGTACTTGTTTTCTCTCTTCTGTCTTTTCATGCTTTGCTCTCCTCATAACCAATGATTTAGTGCCCATCCAAGATTCATTTCAAATGGGTAGGATTATAATTTCGCGTTGCATTACTCTTTTACATTCAAACACCGATCTTTCTTTTTTGTAAAACAAACGATATGAAAAAACAATTGAATTATAATGTAGTGAACATTTCTCCAAAAAATACAGAAAAATTATTTCAATCATATTTATGCTCTTATAACAAATTTAAAAACTCTTCCTTTTAATTAGAGTTTATAAATGTTGGTAGTGTCTGCATAATTCAACTTTTCAAGGCTGTAAGTCTACTTGAAAGAAATCGGATTTGTTTGTGACAAAACGTTTGGTCCTTCCTTGTCAAAGTCTTTTCACGAAATAACATTGAAATTCTTTTTTTTTAATTAAAATTTTGGAAGTATGATGGCGTTGTACTTTTATAATTATTCCTTGCACATGACAATAAAATATAATATTAGATAAAAACGTTTTACCAAGAAATTTGTTCTGCATTATTGACAAACGACATGATTAAAATATCATTTGTATGCCTCATAATACAGATGCAAAATTTGTTTGTTTAAAGCATACATTGTAAGGTTATTAAAGCATCCCTCTAAAAGTAATTCAAACTGTACTGCTGTAGAGATTACTCACTTTCTAATAATAACTTGCTTCAAATGCTACGGAAATTTATTAAACTGTAAAAGAACCATTGATAGATTTTGAAAAAATATATATATATATATTTTACTGTCTTTATTGTGCACAAGTTTTTGAATTTATATTAAAAAAATATCATTTTTTATTGAATTTATCTAACAGCTTTATATATTTTCGTAATGTTTTTCCGGAAAAGGCGCCTTCTGGTGGAACTATTATTGTGAATTTTTTTTTTTCGAAATTCCGTGAGCGCATCTCGTATATAGTCTATCAGTATCCGTTCACCCGTTTGCTTTGTAGGATGCTGTTTAATTATAACCACCCTGTATACCATAAAGAGGAAACAAATAACAAACGATCTGTTCATAAATATACTAACATTATAACAGAAATATATACACCTGGAATCTCACCCTCTCTAAAAAAGAATCCCATCTGTCTTCTGAATTATGTTTATTTTAATGTTCCTGTCATTTCTATACATTTCAAATAAAACCCCCTTCTTTTTGAAACCTGCAAAAAAAAAAAAATGTCAGTCCTAAACATTTTTCCTCATTCATTCGTTTCCTCCTCATTCATCTAGCTTGACGAATGTATCTTAACTTGTGATCTTTTGTTTTCAGAGTGAATTTTGACTTTTTATAGTTTCGCTGACGATCTTCGCATGAATTTGTTCAATCCAACAAAAACTAGCGAGAAGACTTACGTTGAAACATAGAGTTTACGGCATTTGAAACCATTATTTACAGAAATAATCTTCATGTTTACTGTCTCAAATGTTATTTTATTCAAATTAGTAAATAGATTTTTGCAAAATTCCATTTGTAGTAAAAACTCCTGCTTCCCACTCTCTAAATTGCATATGCTGAAGGCAGAACAATTGAATCGGATTAACAGGGCAGCTATTGTTATTTCTTCACTATTAACCGAAGCTCTTATGTTTCCACTTTTAACTGCAATTATTTAATAACAATATAATAGATTAAAACTATGCTAGTATTTTTCTTCTAGAAAATAGCTTAGAAAATTATTTGGGGCGCTTCAAGTTGGAAAAGCCGATTAGAAGAATAAAGTATTATATAATGCATGAATGTTGAGAAATCTCTGCTTCTGAATTAATGCGTATTACTGAATTCCTTTTACTTGCATTCTGATAGAACACATCATATTTTATGAATTTTTTGCTTGTCTATATTTCTTAAAGTGAAAGAAATGTGATTGGAATGTAAAATTTATTTCCTTTAATGTTGCTTTAATCATTTTTTAAATCTGCAAACTTGAAAATATTGGTAAATTCTCAAATTTTTAAATGGAAAATAATTCAATAACCATGCACTTAAAATTTACAAATAGCCTCGCTTTTAAAATGAAAGAAGTCAAAATATATTAAACATTTATAACTCTTTAAATAATTATAATGCTTCATTTTCTATAAACTATTCAAATAACAGAAATTATTTCCTTTTAAAAATCAATCATTTTATTTTAAGCCATGTTTGAATTTAGAGTCGATTCATCCATTCATTTTATGCATCCATTTTAATTCGTTAAACATGGTTACTTCATCGCTATTGATAAAATAGATTCTCTCTCAGCTACATTTCTAAACAAGTATTGATTCAAATTGACGTCATTTCTCTTTTCAAACATTCTACTTGCCGTTAAATATTTAAAAAAAATGCCCTTTAATCATTTCACTTCTGTTGACTCAAAGGAGTGCAATAAAAGGATTTATTTCAATTATTTGCGCGATTATTTAATTTAAGTGCTTCTTTTTTATTTATCTTTAGAGAATTTTTTTAAAAAATATTTCTTAACCATATTGAATGTTCTCTGATTCATTGTAATCGTTTGATCCAACTAAATTCGAAGACTACAGTAATAGAATTTATTTAAAATTATTGCTTAACTATTTAATCCAAGTGGTGTTTTGCTTCTTTTATTTATTAATGCTTTGAATGGTGTTTTTTTGAACTGAACTAGGATAATAGTTAAGCAGACTTTTTAATTAACAATCTAAAGAATCATATATTACATTTCGGGTAGTTTTACTCCCATTTTCTGTTCTGTTTGGATCTTGGGATTTAGTAAAATCTTAACTACAGAATAAAATATCCATTAAATAATAGGATATATGGGGCAGATTTAAATTCGACGTACTTGGTGAACTAAAGTCTTCTTTCTTTAAATGACTCCAGATCCAAGGTTGACTTATTTTATTCTCATGATCAATTTTCCTACGCTCAAATCCTCCATGTCCACAGTTCGAGTTTTAGTGAACCAATTCGAAACTCGATCTATCAATTAAAGAGTGACAGCTTTTTGTATTTGAATAGTTCGTTGTATTTAATAGAACAAATTACAATTATAAATTATTTTACTACATTAAGGGCTGTTTGCTGAATGTTTATTTTTATTTTAAAGTGTAGCGCATAAAAAATATCTGTAAGGGACCATTTAATATTGTATTTACAATTAAATGCTTTAGAATTTAATGATACATTCTAATTATAAAAAAAACGATATAATAAAAATATGTAAGGGGATTTTTTTTGTGTGTATAGAGGATTTAGGTGCCTAAAACATTTCTAGTTCTGCAGTCCTTTCTTAAGTAAATTTGTAAGTTTCTGTTATGTCGATTAAAAATATCTTTAAGATCTTGGGGTGAGAATTTTCGACAGGTGAAAAAACTCCCATGGTGCAAATAAAAAGAGAGATGGACAAACACCTTAATTTTTAAGTACTAATAAATTGAATCCATGGATATTTTATTAAATCAGCTATGCATTAGGGATGTAATTAGAAATGCCTTGCTAGAACTAATATACCTTAACTTGCAAACCAATATAAATTTACCTTATTAATTCAGCGAGTTATAAATTTTGTTTTTTTAGCACCACAGGAATGTCTAATTTTCATTTACTGTAAAGAAATGAATTTTCATTTACTGGAGTGAAATCTGATCATTTTCTGGTTAACATGATAATTTTTATCATAACTTCTGATAAAGATAATCTGATATCAGTTTTCAAACCTAAAATTTCCATTATCTTTACATCTGATAGAGACTAGCTGTTTTTCTTTGTTTTATATTTCGAAATTCCGAAACGTTATTTAAAATATTCTCCAAAATACTTGAGGAAAGCTTATATAAGATGGTTCGAGTACTTTTGAAAAAAAAATGTACAAAACAACAGAAATAAATAGATAAATTTATTAGGATTATGCAATCAAAAGCATCCATTGAAGAAGTTCTTTTTAGTATTGTATCCGCTTACAACTTTCCGTTTTGAAAACTGCAAACTTAAAGCTTTAAATCCAGTCTGACGACTTTTCTTATGACGCTCTTAGCCCTAAGACCAGCTTGACGAGGAAAATACGTTAAGTGGCAACTTAAAAGCCCAGGGTTTACCAATTTGATTATTATACACCTTTCGAGCTTCCTTAACAATGCCTAAGTTAGAATTGAGTCATTTAGTGATTTGGAGCCTTGCACGCGATCTTTCTTCTATTGCCCCGTAAATGACCCCTTTTTGCTGCAAGGCATTCCAATTTCCTAACGGTAATTGCTTGCTTTCTTTCTTTTTAAAATAACCCAATAGAGGGCCAAAGATTTCTTGAGTCAAAATTTTGAAATAAAAATATGGAGTAATAATCTTCTTCAAATAACAGCCTTTTCAATACGCGAGGAAGGGCGTGAAGTACATGGACACACTTCATTCCAATTGATGTTTATATACTCAAAGTGTTGCGAAAACTAATTTCATATTTGTTCGGAGTGGTATTTTTGAGTAGTACATTTTCCAAATTATGCTGACGGGTGTTTCTATAATTACCGTTTCTAGTAATAAAGCTGAAAGATCTTGTCATGTCTATACTTAAAAATTGGAATGAATTATACTTTTTGACTGCTTTTAATTATTATTTTAGCTCAATGCTCTATGTCTGATTTGTTAAGAGCTCTAAAACAATGTGAAATATTAATTATCGATTTAAACGCTTTCTACTCTACAAAGGCCATAAGATTGGGAAAATATTTAAATATCATTAAAACATTTATGTCATCCACTAATTAAATTAAAAATAATTTTTTATTCCAACTCCAATCGATTCTGCCTTATTAATTTAACTAATATATAGTCTATACATATTTTAAGCCAATTTGCTCCAATTTTTAAAAATATATAACTATAAATTTTATTTATTTTAATCATAAATTGTAGGTGGTTATATAAAATTCTATATAGCTGCTCTTTTAAAGGAAAGATTCACTCTAGTTGAATATTTTAGTTTTCAGAAGAAACTGAATTATTGTTTGAAATTGTATGGCATTTATATAAATGGATGGTATTTTGCTACAAACCCATTGTGTAAAGAATTGGTGACAAAATTTTTGTATCGAGATTAAACTACAGATTCATCATGTAAGCGATTCTGGTTTGCATTAAATATGTTGGAAATACTTCTGATGTGATGTGAAAGTGGAGTTAGTTAGCAAACTAAAATTTGAGTGCAGTTGAAAATGAAGATACCCATTACATTGTAGTCAGACGAAATTAAAACTTAAATCAAATTTATCACTACTTAACAACAGTGACAAAATGTCAATTATATTTGATATGCATTTTTATCGTTAACTTTTCAATTGACATCTATATAGTTTCACACATAGGTTAAATTACAGTGGAATTCCAATAATGAGAGTATAAGCTTTTTGGATCGCTTTCAGAAATAAATGAAATGAAATCGCAACCCTTTGAAAAAACAGAGTAAAGACAGTGAACTAACTGATTCGGACTGTTTTGTTCCAACAGTGATAGTGATAGTACATATGTGTAATAATATATAACATTGATAATATATATGTTACCATAAAAGACAAGAATTAAAGAATAATATTCTACGGTACATACCAAATAAGGCCGAATATTTGGTTTATTTTTCTTACACATCGGCGAAGTACATCGAGAAGCACACTTAAATTATGGTGAGAGACGAAACAAAGAAGACAGCTGAACATAATAGTTTGGTAAATAAGCGTTAATCACTTAATGTTTGTTATTATTTTCTTTTCTCTTTTGGAATCTACTGTTCGTTCTATATTCAACAGCTCATTTGCAAGTGATCGTACTACAACTTTCTCCTATTTAGATAAAATTATTATTTGTAGTTTTGTCTTAACGTAGCAAAAAGATTCTTTATTCACCATTAATATAAGCTGACTATCAACATTTCCCGTGTCGAAATATACAACATGTAGATATTCAATTTACACGACATAAGTAAATTCGTTTTCAAACGGATGTTTTCGTCAATTAAGTAAATTTGTTTTCAAACGGATGTTTTCGTCAATTATCAACCTAAATAGCCCCAATGAATCCAAATTTAATGTAATCGTAATATTGAATTGAATAATTGAAACTGTGAAAAAATCCTTCGGAAATTGCTTTTAAAGAAGGACCTAAAAATGTACTAAATGAATGCTAAAAGTAGCCACTTTTATCCCATTGCACATGCACTTATTCTTCTTCAAAATTCCTGGATGTTAATCGAATTCTAAGTAGCGTAGTTTGATGCCGAATGAAATGCAGAAGTTTGAAACAGAGAATCGGCATGCCTATCTTTGTTATCTGATGGCTAATAATATGTTGTCATTTTAGGTTTTGCACAGTAGAACCTTCCTATTTGTATTTCTTGAAATAAGCACTTGATAAATGAAAGCCTCCACTGTGTAATCTACAATTAGGAGTCTAAAAGTAGCACCTGTCAACTGGTTTCTAATTGCATTTCTAACAGCTTATTCCTGCTATGGATCTCTTCGGTTTGGATTAGATTTCTACGATTTCTTTTCTTGGAGAAAAGGAAACACCTTCAGTGTACATAGACATGTACAATTGACTTTTCGACTGTGCATAATTAAGTGCTGGCTAATGAGGTTGCATCATGATTTAGCTTAATGTTGAGGAAGTTATTAAATCTTAACTAATGGATTTTGTTTTAATTAATGCTATAATCCCTGAATTTGAAATACTTGTCGAAAAAGATTTATAAAATATATATGCTTTTTACCATGGTAAAAAAACTTTAAAATGTATTGATTCTTTAATATATTTTAGTTGATCGTCGAATTTATAAAATAAAAATACACCAATTAAATATCCCCTTGAAAAATTATGGATGGCATTTAAATGATTTTAGAAGATGAAAAAAATGTAGTATTTGAGATTTATAGCTATATATTTGCAGTGTTATTTCACAAATTTAAGTATCATATTAAATGTTCAATCTGCATTCAAGTTGTATGCATTCAGTTGTAGTAGGTGATACTTAATTAAAAATTATTATGATGGATCTCAAAACATCCCTTCATTAAAAATGATGTAAAAGATTTCTAATAAAGAATATAAAATATTAAGAACAGATCTCTCTATAAATTTCTTTAATCCTTATAAATAGATCAGATTGTCAAAAGCTTTTATAATAAGTATATGTTCTCAAACTTATATAACATTTGATGAGCGACAAAATGCGACGTTTAAAGTAAATTTTTGAAAAATGCTCTAAATTTTAATCTAATTTAAAATAATCTTATAGTTTTGAATTTTTGTACAAAATAAACAAAAAAACTTTTATGCAGCGAAAATATATCAGTTGAAAGCTAAAAGTATTGATAGAAGTATGTTTTTTTCTCTTTTGAGATAAAAGGAGCTATAAAACAAAAATCTAGTTTAGAAGTTCATTAAATGATTTGTTCAAAATTAGGAGGGTAAATTAAGAAAGTTCCATTACCAAGTTCCTGAACTAAGAAATAAACTGTATATCTAAAGATCCTTAAATATTCAGTTTTTACTGTTCAAAATATGATTTTTTTTTATTATGAAGCATTGAAATAACTGTCAAATCTTTTTCAAAGAATACACTGCTTATCATATAATTCAGGAACTGCAGAACATATCTAGAAGTTATTACAAAGAATTTGGACAAAAAATATACATTTATGAGCTTTCTGTAATAACTTTTTACCAAGTTGCAAAAACAACATTTAAAAATGCAAAATAGCATAAAATGTAAGTAATGTAAACACAAAAATGAAATTAATTTCCCAAAATATAAATGCATAAACAAAAATTAAATGGTTTTATTTTAAAAAAACCGTTTACAGATTTAAAATCTATACTTATAATGAAGCTCAGTGTGTGTGTGTGTGTGTGTGTGTGTGTGTGTGTGTTGGCGCTCTACAGGCCAGACCATTCAACCTACAGCTACCAAATTTGGCACGTGTATACCTTGGAGGCCGGGAATGTGCACCTGGGGGGTTATTTTTTCGAATTTTTAATTAGAATTGTATTTATTTAAAAATTAAGCGAAATTTTGGCGTGTTTCTGCTATAACTTCCGAAAATATTACCGCACAAAAAAGATTTTTACATGAAGTTAAAGATCAAAAATTTATCTTTTAAGTGATACCAATGTTTTAACCTTAAAATTAAATTTCTGTTTTTAATGAATTTTTAAATAAATATTTTAACTCT
This sequence comes from Argiope aurantia, assembly GCA_026543865.1. Taxonomy (NCBI): domain Eukaryota; kingdom Metazoa; phylum Arthropoda; class Arachnida; order Araneae; family Araneidae; genus Argiope; species Argiope aurantia. Next base: position 10,530 of record JAPMOR010102620.1, on the reverse strand, counting down.
ATTTTTCAACAATTTCTTTCGTACAAAATAAAAATAAACGTTTCGCATTCCTGGGAAAAAAATAGCTTTTTTCAAAGTGTTGCCATCACATTGATTAAAGCTCCAATTAAAAATAAATTAAATCTTTTTGGAAATGCAATCTTCTGTAGGAAATGAAACAAATAAAGAAGTACTATTTTTTTTTCTAAAAAATAAATTCAAGAAAAATTATTTTATGATCTTTTACACTCTCTATATTATTAATCCAATAAATCAGTTTTATTTTAAGGCAAGTTTTGTTTAATATGAACAGGATATCCATTCAAATCAATGCAACACAGCTAATTTGTAAACCTTTAGTAAGACACAGATCTGTTGCGACTTAAATCGTAAATATTTTATTTAAAAGTAGCAAACGATTATTTTAATAATTATAAATTTTATTTTGTAAATAGTTGTGAAATTCAGAGTGGCAACAGTGATATTTTTGGAACTTTTAATTTGTTGTATAAAAACGATGCTAGAATTTTGAATGAAAATAAGTTGATGTAAATTTGATAATATTATCTACAATGTAATAAGATTTAGTTTCATAATAAGTTTGTCTGCATTCTATTTTTGTTGACGCACGAACACAACAGATATACTAAAATGGTTTAAATAGAAAATGATTATATTTTACTTAATTCAATAAATGCTCTAATAAATAACGAATTTTTGATTTTACATAAAGCTTCTGCTGTGGAAATAACAAAATGTTCTTGAAACACTAATATTTTAAATAATAAGAGTTAATTTCCAATGAACTAAATCGATCACTTAAACTGACTGATTTATGAAAATTTGAATATCACTTTTCAATAAAAAAAAGGGATAATTTTAGATTTTCCATCGATCGTTTCAAAGAAAATACGCCAAACAGCGCGCAGGTTTCTCAAGATTAATTGGCCTAACATTATGAAAATGTTGAGTTTTTCTAAATTTTTAACATTCAAAACTTCTTAAATAAGTCTTAGTTGATTGTGGAAAATAGAAACATTCATTCATTTATTTAAAATTTCTAGAATATTTCTCAGAATATGATATCTTACTGCATTAAATTTAGATTTCATAATTTTTGAAATATATTTATAATACGGAACAAAATATTATTATTGATTTCATTTCAATCCTTTTGAAAGCAAAACTAAAAACTGAATTTTATGCTAAATCTGAGAAATTTTTGTTGAATTATTCTTTGAGATATTACATAAATTATCAAAAATATTTTGTAGTTCACATAAATACCGAGATATTCTGTTTGCAATACTCATATTCAATAATAATAGTAATAAATAAATAGCAATAAAGATGATAAATAAAATAAAACGCTTGGTTTTATTAAAAAATATCTTTATATTAATTGCAATTTCATCATTTTCACTTTAAATTAAAGTTGACGTTTTACCGGAAATGACAACAAATTAGCAAAATATATAGAGTAAATTGAAGGAAACGATCTAAACAAAAGTATAAGTTTGGTATGACTATCAAAATTTGAAGATTAAAAATGTTTTGTTTGAGAATCTATTAAGAGACCAGTTACTTAAAATATTTAATTGAAAATTGTAGCGAGTGGTAATACTGGCGAACCGGCTGGTCGCCAAAGGCGGCTAGTATTAAATAAAAAATGCATTCGATATTTTCATCAAAAATACTTTTCGATGTAATGATCTACATTAATGAAAATGTAAATTCATGAAATGCATAAGATACAAGAAGGAATATTGTGCAGTCAATAAATATATGCATTTATTCTGGTAAGCGATCGTTGCAAATCTAAAATAATCAAAGCAAAACCTATATAATTTTACTATAGTTCATAAAAATTAATTTATATTATTTGCTCAATCAGTGTTTGAAATGCCTGTAATAAAAGAACATTTTACATCAAATGTAGATTTAAAAAATATTGCAACAAAACAAGAAATTCTGCAGAATGTTATGTTCTATTTATCAATATTTTTAGTCTGTGATTAGGAAAATGACTACAAGTATCAACTGTTAAAATGAAAAGACCGCTTTCTTTAGATTTTCTCCTGAGTAGTGAGCCTTCAGAGAAAATTATAATTTTACAAAATGAGAGGACGGCCTGTTCGTGACATTAACCCCATACAGAATATTCCCTTTACATAACATTTTAATTAATAAACGCTTCACTGTTGTATGCTAATGTTCAGCATACATTTCCTCCATCAATGTCATGCTGCAAAATGAGGGGCATTGTCGGACAGTTTTGACGATAGCTCGTAATTAGCATAACCGCAAAGTCAAGGAAAGGGACGGACGTTATTTAATGTTCACAGTCACAGATACGCTCTACTGCTTCGAATTTGAATCCGAAAGTAATTTTAATGTTCTACATAAATTTAGATCACAGGAAGATTGGCATATTAGAATTCATTTCTACTCGACTTTAAGCTATAAATGAATGGAGGAAACTTCCACGAGAAAACTGTTTCCAAAGCAAGCAAGTTGAATCGATATGCGATGAACTATTTAGTATATGAAATTTATTGGCCGATTTATAACATTGACATGATTTCTTTGCTGCTTGATGGCGAATGTACCACTGAAATATATTAAAACATTTGAGTATTAATATTAGTTACATTTATCTTTAATTCAGGCATTTCTTTGTAAAATTCCAAGAGAAAAATATTCCCATATTCAAAAGTATTTATTTAGTGAGCTGATAGCATTAGTAGAATAGCATTTTATTGCCCTATTTATAGAAATTAAAAATAATTCGATGTTTTACTAAATTGTATTATCATATCAGTCAACTTTTGAAATATCAACTGAAGTAACTTTTTATTAATACCGTTTATAATTTTCTTATTAATACTTTGTAGTCAACTGAAAGAATGATAAAGCAACTGTATGTGATAGTTTTGAAGGTCTGATTATGTAAAGTGATATAAACCAATAATTTATTTTGACTTAAAGCATGAAAAGTACATTTTTATTTTTGCATTCTAATCTTTGGAATTTCGAAGATTTTGTCGCAGTCATTTTGGTTTCATTGAGGATATTTACGATGCTCGTCATTTTGAATTTATGTATCTAAACAACATATTCTTGAAATATCCACTGCTAATATTTAGATTAAAAAGCGATCATGAATATATTTTCGTTATGTGGCTGAAAATGTTTCATTCAAAGCAAAAAGAAAAACAGTTTAACGTATTCTTTCTCTTTGTTTTTAAAATATCGTTGGTTTAACACAAAATGTCATGTATCAGTATATTTTCAGTATGTGTATTATACTTACGATATATTTGTGTATGTGATTTTTTTCTGATGTACATGATATAGCAAATTATTCCTTTTCTGGAAACTTAATTCAACTTTTCATATTTTAATACATAAATTTGAATGCGAAAACTATATTTTGTAAAATCATATTCCTTTTATTGCTCGTACAGTGAATTACATGGAGCAAGGAATCATAAACAATAATATGTTACAAAATTTAAAGTAGGAGAGAAAAATCACTAAATTACTAGAACCATGATGGCCTGATTATTTGGAACGAAGTGTTTTCCGGTTCGAGTCCTGAATATACTTGTGATTCTAAGCGAATACCAGACTAATGCATATTTAAATGGACTAGGAAGGTTTTTTTTCTGTTGTTATAGGATAGAACATTTCTATTCAGTTTTTGCCTTGACCGTTTTACCGTCAATTAAAATTATGAGCTTTGTTCAAATAGTGTCTTTTTTTATACATTTTAAACATGTATTAACCTAACTAAACAAAGCAAATCAAACTAAATTTGTGGCACAGAAAAGTTCCAATGGAACAGTCTATTCAAATTTCAAGTTGCAAGGGAGGATAAAGTGTCAACTAAAAGCCATTTAAAAGAAATATTCAAACAATTTAAAATAGCAGCATATTTATAAATATAATTATTTTTGCATGGAAAGGAGCATTACTACATAAAAAACATGAAAAATTATTTGACTTCGTTAGCTGCTTTTGTGGTGCATGCATTTATTTCACAAATGTAATAAACACAGCAAATGCCTTTATATCTCATTCTTATTTTTTATAATTTGAATATCGTTTTAATATTTTTCAATAAAAAATGTTTACATGTAAATGAAAACATGTTTTGACAAATATAGATCACTTTTTCTAATAACATTATAAAATGCTTTCTTCATAATTTAAATATCCACATTTCTTTTTCATTACTGCGCCGATTGAAATAGTTAATTGTCCTGCATCTTGAGATATGTAGAAGAGCAATGAAGCCCAGCTCGCGATGTGTTTTAAGAAAGAAAATGTCATGAAATATCACATAGTTAGTTAATTAAAGTTCTTCGAATTCTTTGGAATTCTGTGTTTAGCACATCGCAGATTGTTCGAAACATTTCTATGTCTAATTGCATTAAAAATCGGTTGAATTGATATCTTAGGAAATGAAATAATAGGATTTCTAGTGAAAATGTTTTCTTTATTACAGATCACAATCACTGGTGAGGTAACAAATATTTTGAAAAAAAAATCCTTCAAATGATTTAATAGCAAATAAAGGAAAGTGTCGAATACACATAGAATTGAATTTCCTTATGAAAATGTATGTTTACTGTTCTCAGTGCTGGTAGCAAATTTATTAATAATCAGATATGAAATATTTCATCAGAAGAATATTTTTCATCAGAGAAGATATTATAGAGAAAGGAACAACTAGTTGCATAAAAATATTCAAACTTATAAATGCTAGTTTATAAAAGAAAAAAAAAGACTATTCGTTAAATATATCAGTATCATCAGTTTATACCAGTCAAAGCTTCTTAAAATATTTCTAGATAATAAACTAATATTTTAAAAAATGTGATGAAATATTGTCTTTCCTGATTTTGTTTTTGCTTCTACTTTCAATTTATTACTAGGGGGGTGGGGAGGAGAGGGATATTTACCTTATCGTATCATTTTTCAACCATCGCTTTAAGCGTTCAGAATTGGAATATGATTATTTCCTGATTACTTAATGCACATCAAATGCAAATCGCGAATTTAATTTTAAAATCCATTTCCCATCTTTCTAGAGAAAATGTGAAAGACAACACACATTTAGTTGTTAGATGTCACCTGCCACTTTTTTTCTTATACTATGATGGAAGCATGAATTCCGTTAAAGATATGTTTCTAAAATATGAGAGTTCCTTTTCCCTTTTCTGGATTTTTCCTTTTCCTTTGATTTTCATCGTTCACATATCGTTCCACTTTATACTTGTTCAGACGATCCATCGGTTGATAAATGTGGTCCAAAATTTGATATTTCTCCTTGCTAGTACTTTGCATTTTAAAGTTTTCGGATTCACATGTAAGCGAACAGACAGACAGGCTTCTCCTTGATGGATTTCATCCAAAATTTTGTAGAGATTCACAAGTCTAGTGTTAAGACCAAATACCAAATTTCATCCGTCTAGAAGTATTGTTTAAACATTAAGAAACAGAGAAATGAATTGTAAAAAATGTTTATGTATTCAGGTTGGCCTCCAATTCTTTAAAGCATAATTTATTGACAGTTAAAAGACTTCTTAGAGAAGATTCAAGGGAAACAACGAAATGTAAAGCCATAAAAATCAAGAATAGTAATGATATGAGTTGAAATTAAAATTTCGGGTGCTATTCACTATATCATTGCTTAGCGATCTATTCTCTGCGCTGATTTCCAAACTATGAATATTTCAGCACTTCTATAAACTGATCATTTTCGATCCCTCTCGTTTCTTTTAATTATCTTAAACATGCATGTGATCTGAGGCGGCACAGTGCTACGTGATATATAAATAGAGGAATCTCACCATTCGAATGTGTACCCATTTATCCTTTATCATGGATGTATAATGATATTTAGTGTTATTTTTCTTAAATATCCTGTACCATTTTCCAGGTTTCCACATTTTTAAAAAAAATACTTTCGAGCATTCGAATATCATTTTTATTGAAACGACTTAAATAAGGAAGTTCCGATGAGGAAGATTCAATTTATATAAGAATTTTCAATAAATATAAATAGCAGCATCCACCCAGTTTTGCAGTTATTTATTTTTAAGAATATGTAGAAAATAATCTTCAAATATTAAAAAAATGGAAAAAAATCAGTTTTCAATCCATTGTATAAAGTAGACATGTTAGAAATAAAATGACTGAGCCATCTTTCCTTCCTATTATTTATCTAAAAACAGATGATCTTAGATGCAGGTACATTTTTAGAATCATCACATAAAAGTGGCTTGACTGAATTCTATTCAAAGTCCTGTTGCAAAATAGAAATGCAGATTTTAAAGATACCTTTTTCAAAAAGATACTAGCTTTAGGGAGGCGAATGAAAATCTAAATGAATGCACAAGTCTATCTTAGTTTGGCACCTGTATATAGAAGAAACATCTGAGGTATTACTTTTCTTTTGTCGAAAGTTAACAATAAGAGTCTTATCCTTATGACACGGAGTTTTAAAGAAAGCTTATCAAAAGCTTGAGAATCGTTTACATTATATTGTTAAAAAAGCACAGTTGGGATTGAATTATTTTAAAAGAAAGCATAGCATAGCAGTCTTATTTATATGTTATATAAAAAAATGCGTTTCCTTTATTGCCGTGTTTGCAATAATAAAATATTCAAAGAGTCAACTTCATTTGGCATTTGTTTTATTCTGAATAAATTATTTTAAATAAAAATGTAGACAATCGTATGACAGATCCTATTATAACTTAGAGAGTGACAGGAGAAGGATCACTCCTGTTCAAATAGAAATAATTGAAATAGAATTTTTTGATACATCGTTATTATCTCTCATCAATGCCACTCACTCCAGCGTCATTTGGACGCTGTTGTTGATACTATTCTTTCACTTGAACGCTTTTCATGGAATATAAAGGGAATTTTGAAATCGAGATCATGAATGAATAATGTGTTTGATACATTACAATAAAATGAGTTAGCTACCAATTTTTGAATGCTCAAAATATCTCATTTCATTGCCTATTCTAGGCTCATAAATATGAAAGAATTCGTTTATCTTTTCAGACATACTTCGGCAAAAGGCAACACTAGATAATTTTAGCGTTAAAAGTCAGCATCAGAACGTGTTTCTATTTCAAATCATTCTAACCCGTAGAGTTAGCATTACATAGAAAATAGGCTGTATTCACCCATTCTTTCAGTTACTTGAATATTCAAAAGGGGAATCAAACCTTTATGGTGTTTCGTTTTATTTTTAGCCAATTTTATTCGGATATAAATTTAGAAATGTAAATCCGCCTGGGGAATAAATTGAAGCCTTATATACTTTTCTGAGGTTTTGTTTAAGGAATTTTTATACTGATTAATATACCCAGAGACGACAAATACAGGCATATTTTACCATCCTATTGTCATTCAAAATTACTTTTTCAACATGTGATTTTTTTTTTTTGACTTGACACAAAAAGTGCTATCACTTCACCGACTCCATCTTTTCCCCTCTCCTCTTTCCAGAATGATTGAAAGAAGGGGAAAAAATTCCTAATTCAGATCAACACCGAAAAAAGCATAGAAGCCAGAATGAATGAAATGCAGCCTCCACATCAAGTATAGCCTCTGGCGTAACCGCTGCAATTCACCTCAACCATATCTATACTGCATAGGGACCATTCATTAATACGAAAAGTGAAAAGCGGAGATCCCGCGCTTTAATACAAATACAATGTAATAATTTGAAACAGAAATAGGTGTGGAGATAGGTGAACTAATGTCAGCCATTATCGTAAATGACGATCGCTAGGAAGTTAGTACGCGTTAATATATTAGAAAAGTGCTTCTGGTAATGCCATATGCTTTTCATGCTCCATCAGAGAGAACTGAGGCGTACAATAGAATTGATTTTGATAAGCTGAAGGGCGGTATTTAGTGCAAATCTTTTCTTTGATGGTGTTAGGTTCGCCGTGAGAGCTTTGGATGAAAGGATTTTGATACAGCGATCAAGGGAGTTCTTGGTGGTACTCAAATATACGTAACTGCACAGCCCTGGACTCATGAATTGTTAATGAACGGAGGTTCACTTTTTTGTTTAGTTAAGGATTTTGTCATATATTTTGTGAATAATTCATTGTTTTAATACTTTCTAAATTGGCAGAAGACTTTTGCGATGATTTTATTAAAAAAATATGTGGTTATTTTGCGAATTCCAATATAAAATGCAGTGAAGTATTTATTTTATCTCTTACTGAATTCTATATGAAAAAGTTTAAAAATCGGAAGAAATATAGAATTGGATTAATCTGACAGTAGCTGTTTAATTGTACAGTAGCTGTTGAATACCTAACCTAAATAGCATTGTTGAAAAACATTTTAATAGAGTATAAAATTTAATAAATCATCTTTTTGATTTTTATTTAGTGCCATAAATAAAAGATTTTTTAAATCTAGAATTGGATTAATCTGACAGTAGCTGTTTAATTCCTAACCTAAATAGCATAGTTGAAAAACATTTTAATAGAGTATAACATTTAATAAACCATCTTTTGCATTTCTATTTAATGCTATAAATAAAAGATTTTTTTAATGAGAAATTTATTACTTGATTATTTTGTCGAATTCATGAAAGTATTAAATGCATTCGTAAATGAAAATACTATAGAAATTTGCATTTCGTTAAGCTCATTAACGTATTTAAGCATTTTGCAAGTACGCATTATGAGGCCCTTTTTAATAAATTTAGTTACAAATCACCACATTTTTAACTTAATCAAATGTTAATGATTTGTTTTAGGTTATTTTTATTTCATTAATTTTGTGAAATTTAAATCTCATTAATTATTTATTATGACGTATATCTCCAAGACATCCAAATTTATGTGCAATATTGTAGCGAAAATTGTTCCCTTTGACCAAGCACATCATGGCTCAGTCGGCTGAACTAAGCGGAAGGTTGTGGGTTTGAATACAAACGAGGCGAATTGTCAAAAATTTATTTTTAATTTCAATTTGCTTTATGTCAAAGTTATGTTAATTATGCAAATTTATGTTAATTATTCTAATCTGTTATTTATGTCAATTCCCAATTTCTGCGAGCCTTCAAATTCTAGAAGGTTCTTCAACTGTTTATAAGTAGTTCTTCAATCAGTGAGATTGGTAATCAAATCTTCAGTTAATCTTGAGTGTCTATTGGACTTACTACATTCACCTCATCTACGCGACAATATTATTGATCATAACTAAATGAACATGATAAAAATCGGACCATTTATATTTGACAAAATGTTGGCAATATCTTAATATTTTATAAATATTTGAATTTATATGGTTTGCAAGATTATTTATATATAAAATATCTATTTATATATTTATTTATAAAATATCCTTATATATATATTATTTATAAAATATGTAGACAAATAATATCTTTAAATGGATTTGCCTGCAGCCCCGTCTTGTCCGAGTAGCCCGAGGCAGTTGCATAGTCTGCCTAATCCGAAATCCACCGCTGATCTTGTTTGAGAAAGCTTAGTTATATCATAATAAAATTTAAGTAATTCCTTTATAACTACGAAAAAATATTTCGAATTAAAATCATTTTCAAAATGTTAAATAAATTTTATTGACAGTGGTGTAAGAAGGACAAGTAGCACTTGGAATATGAATGTCAAATTGGTCTTTTTCAATTAATGTCTTTGTGGCTCAGTACACAATAGAATCCAACCAATTCTCAGATTTAAATCTAAATTTGAAATAAAATCTGTGAACTTATATTCCTTGAAAAAAGTCTTCTTTGATTTTCTTGGATTTCTCTACAAATAGAGAATGAGTTAATAATAATAATTAAATACTTATAAGCAAATGGGAGTAATCGAGATCCAATATTTTTCATATATGAAGGCAAATTTTAGTGAAACTGGGATTTCAGAATTATCTTCCAGCGGATTTTGAAAAAAAAAAATGGCTTATAAATTTGGCTCATATTAGAACACACTTACCTATAACATTTTTTTTTCGTATAAAAGGAAATAAGTCTTTTGTTAGATTTAGAATTCCTGACATTCGTCTTGGATTCATTTCGAAATTAATCACTGCATACAAAATATCCCTCGAAGTAGGGAAGATGGTGGCAAAAAAGAGATGCCAATAAAAACAGATAAATCATTACCGAAAAGCAACTACAGAAAACTAAGACAGAGTCGATCACTACATTTTCCTGTTGGAACTGTTAAGGCAAGATCTACTTTACCCAGAGATTTTTGATGTGCAAAGTTAGCTTTTGAATTTCTAAATGTAACCATAAAGCTAATTCCGAACTGCATGCTCATCCATTTTACTTTCACATGTCCCCCTTATATTAGCGCCTGGGGCATCTATACTTCTTCCTTCCATCCTTGTGCCAGAAATTATAACTCATGAAGTAAATGGCGTAAATTTTATTACTGTCCCAGTTCACTGTTACTGCATAACTTTGGTAAAAGCCATAATGTTGCCCCCCCCCTCTCCTTTTTATTTACTGCAATCCTTACTTTTATCCTT
>JAPMOR010102617.1:0-33181 GCA_026543865.1 Argiope aurantia | reverse complement strand
ATAAGTTCTTATGATCCTGCCCTTTATTGGTCAGACATGAGAAGCGGTTACATGGCGGATGTTCTTGCCAAGTTATAACGTTTTGTTACAAGTTCATAAAGATAAGTTACCAAATGTAACAAACTGCTTTATCATTTTCTAATAACCCTAAAAGTGAAAAATAGATACCTCAAAAGCGATAAATCGCCAATTTTCTGCCCTTGCATTTTGTGGCTACAAAAGCGTCAAATCAAAACAACATCATGTTCTTACATGATAATATAAATTAAAAAAAAATAACTGCAAGATAAAATTTTCGATGATCTTTTACAACGCATTTACAATATCAATTACAATGCATTATTAATTCAATAAATGAGAATAATTTAAGGCAAAACTGTTTTAATGTATACCCTTTCAATTCAGGGCTAATTTATAAAACATTAATAATTAAAATGATTTAAATGACGTAAATAATTATATTTTATGTAACTTGAGTCAATAAATGCTCTAATAAATAAAGAATGTTTAGCTTTTATCTAGATCCTCTACTCTGCGAATCATACTTAACAAAATATTCTTGAGACACTAATATTTTAAATAAAAAGAGTTGCACTGCAATTAATTACATCGGCCACTGAAATGGACTGATTTATGGAAATTTAAAAAAACTATCCAATAAAAACGTGCGTTTTAAGATCACTTTATCAACCGTCCCAAAGATGATTCACAAATAAACTCCTAGGGCTTCTCAAGGCTGATCGGATTAAGATTATGAAAATGCTGATTGTTCTATACTATTCTATTCAAAACTTCATAAATCGAGCAGATTCGATAGCATAATACAGAAATGTTCATATATTTATTTAAAAGTTCAAGTTCCAAGAATATTTCGCAGAATATCCAGGTCTGTGAAAAATATAGACGTCATACTTTTTTAAGTATATTTATAAGCCGAAAGAAAACAAAATGTTGTTATGCAAGATATTTAAATTCTTTTGAAAGCAAAACAAAAACTGAGTTTCAAGAAGAAACTAAGAAAATTTTGTTGATATATTACATATATATAATGTATGTAATATCATGAGATATTGCATAAATTATGAGATATTCTTGAGTGCACAAAAGGTTTAAATGCTCAGTGACTCATTTTTTAGTACTCATAACTAAAAAAAAATGCTTTGTTTCAGTAAAAAAGGTTTTTATATTAATTGCAGTTTAATAATTTCCACTTCAATTTAAAGCATAACGGGAGCTAACAGAAAATTAGAGAGATACATATTACTTTATGGCTGAAGGCCTTTATAATATTATGAGTGAATTATATGAGTATCAAAATTTAGAGCTTTAAAATATTTTGATGAAGAAGCTATTAAAATAGGAGTTACATAAAATATTTAATTATTAAAATTTTAACGAGCATTATTGTGTTTGTCTGTACTGCCTTTACTGATATAAAATGTAACTCTTGATATTTGTATTTAATTACAAATAACTGGATGCAGAGATTTCTTTGGCTAATATTATATAAAAAACATGCAGTTTTTAAAGCAATATATATATCTTATAAATCAAATCTATACTTTACATAAAATAAGTCAGCAATTAAAAAAAATACTTCACATTACGTGATATAGAATCCAAAATTTCATTATTTTTCTAATTTAAATTCAGAACACACACACACACACACACACACACACACACACACACACACACGATCAGACCACGATTGTTCTGCTTATAAAGCAAAATGTTTTACATTTAGAATAGAATTTTCATTTCTCTGTAATTTAATATCTCATTTGCTTTTGCGTAATTTAAATATTTAAAATAAAAGAAAGTTAAATTTGCTGTGTATTGGTAACAGTTCTATTTAAAATATCATGGAAACGTTAGGCCTTTCTTGTTTTCAATCAGCAATATTCGAAAGAACAGATATCAATGACGTTGCAATCTCTTCAAATTTCTTTGAAAGGAATACAAAACGTTTTGTCAGAGTACTCCTTTCTCGATTGTTCTGCAACGCTTTAATAACCTCGGAGCAACCTGTCCGATTCGCAGAAGAGTTCACTATCCCTTTCAAAAATTTCTCATTAGCCTAGTGTAGAGGACAGACTGATCTTTTGTATTTTTTTTGCATGGATTGAATAAATATTGATCAATATGGATAGTCGATTCACATTTCAATATGGATTGGAATGGCTTAACAATTCGAATTACTTGAGGATGCTTTCGCTACTTGATATTTGCAGGAAACTTGACTGACATAAACTATCCTTATTAGTTCAAAAGAAAGTCAGTAAAATAAAGACTCGTTTTGGAAATAAGAGGCTAAATAATTGCAGATAGCAATTATGGTCAACGCAAAATGTGTTTTTGTACAAAATATTCACAATAAATGAATTATAAATTTCATTCATAATAAATGAATTATGAGTTTCATACATAATAAAAGAATCATAAGTTCATTCATAATAAATTAATCATAAATCAATGAATTAGAGAATAATCGTATCAAGTGCCTATAATCATGAAATAAAAATTTATTTTTTAATGCTATTTAATGTTAAGTTGGTAGTCGCTTCTTTAAATTAAAGGAAAAATTCTTATGTGACAAAAACTAAAAAGCCACGCCATGCCTTTTCTGCCTATAACCACGAGGGTCATTCTACCAGTTTGGAAGATATTCTGGCCAACGAATATAATGCAAGACGAATCGTTTCAAGTAAATACTCAAGAACAGTGGAAGAGATAGAGAAATATATGCAAACTGAGAGGGAAAGGACGGGGAATCAGCACACATTCATTACATAACAGAAACAAAATATTCGAACATGTACGATTTTCCCTATCAGAAAGGTGATTTTTTTATTGTCTTAACAGAGAACTGTATACTCATCTCTATTAAAAAAGGCCCAAACTCGGCCGGATAACTTGAGTGGTAGGGTGTTTGATTCCCATCCCTCCGGTTGAGAGCTCGAATCCCACCTAGCAAATATTCTCCATGCATATGGTGTCTGGTACACGTACAAATCTGTCGTAGTCAGAAAGTCCTCCAAGTCGAGACAGTACCACTTGGGGTACTAGATCAGAGGTCATCGTTCTCTGATTTGGGTCTAAATTACCCTCTGTGATTGAAACCTATGAATAGAATCCTCCTTGTGAACACGGTTGTGACGCAAGAGTAGCTCAGACGTATTCTTGGCCCTAGATGGCGCTGCTGAAACATGATAAGACAAAAATCGGCTAAAAATCGCTACGGTCTTGAATATGACAAGTACCATAAGCAACAACAGGTCCCAAATTATATGCTGGATGAACGGCGTAACTCTGTTAGTAGAGAGTGTGCTGGAAGGTTTTGTTGAAATCACACCAGCTGATTTTATTGAATTTATTGTATTATTTTTCAATTACATAAGTTTTTTTTTAGTAAAACAAATGTTATTTATCTCCAGATATAATTTTTGAAAACAGAGGACCAGATTCTTGAAATGAGTATTGAATGTCCGGACCAATGTAATGCGAACACTGCATATTTATAGCAAATGCGAACAACATAGCAATATTAAAAGCTTTTCGCTGTTTGATCCCGATCATCATTTGGACACTTTCGCTAATGATTAAGTTGCATTTTTCTGGAATTTTCATGTCTCCTTCTATTATAATGAATCAGCATTTTTTAATATACACAAAAAATAACACTTCTTTTTAAAATATTGCAATTTATGTTATTGTTATTTAATTTTAGTCTTATATTATAGCACTAAATTTCAAATGGTTCTAACTGATTGGAAGTTATGGCTGTTCCTGTTTCCATAAATTAAGAGAAAAAATATCGAAATAGCAGAAAATGATTAAAAAGCCTCCTCTATATTGAAATTGACCAAAGAATTTAAATATATATTAAAATGATGAACACGAGCAAATGCAATTTCAAGAAACTGTGTTTAATTTTTTGCACATGCAGGGAGCGCGTGCACATTATTTACTTGGGCGTCATATGAATTTTTTCACGTTTGGAATTCTATTATCAGCAGCAAGCTTATTCATTGCAGTATGGAAAACATGCATTCAAAGAAGAAAGAAAATGCCGTCTTGGATTTACATTGCATGCTTAGATTTACAACGAAACTCTGATATGATGGAAAAGAAACACATATCAATTAACGGAAAATCTTTAATCCTTAAAAGTCAGGATTTTCCTGTCTGCAAATATGTTGACTGTAAGATGGATGAAGACTAGAATGTCTATGCATCTATTCAAAAGAATTTTTAATCATTCGAATCTAACGTCCACAGCATATAAAATTTAGTTCTTTCATTATGTTACTTAAAATTTTTGGCAGCTCCAACTTACGGAATTGAATATGCATGGAGAGCACGAATTGAATATTAATATGCACCAGGAAGTTCATGGCTCTCTTAATTCAAGCGGTGGTTCTTACAGGCAATTGAAAAAAAAGAGAATTTCATTCCTCACATCCCTCAGATTTCATGTGACTTCAAAATCTTCAATTTCCTGTTTTGTTTGCTTTCAGAATGACAATCAATAAATCTGAGAGGCAATCTCCAAATAGGTCAATAAAAATAAAAAATTCATGCTTCTTCAATGGATAGATGCATGGTTTATGTATGCTCTACAGCAGGAACTCCATTTAACCTCCATATAACCTATGCCAAATAAATTATAAGTGTCATTTATCTTAAAATCATCTAAATATTGATCAATTAGCAATTATCATAAAGGTTAAGGGTCTTAAAATATTTAAGCGGTTAAAGGAAATTGAACTTCAAAAATGCATCAAAGTTTTGCTGTTTTTTTCAAGTTTAAGGAATAGTTAAAGACGGATGAGACGAGACATAATGTCAATATAAAGGTAATTTCTACCGAGCTATGCCTATATTTTTCATTCTTTAATGAAAAAAATAAGAATTCATTGCTATATGAAATGTGCCAATGTGAAAAATTTAACTTCATATCATTGAAACTAGTAATTAATTTTAGTAACGGTTAATCTTTTAAAATTGTGTATCATTTTTAACGTGACCAATAATATTAAAGCTGTTGTTTATATTTCAAACATATTACATTTACGCATTGTTGACGTAAGATATGACGTCATGTATGACGTTTTTTCTTCTAGAAGGTTCTTTTCAATCACTTACGCCGCCATCTTGAAAACTTTTGCGACTTCTATTGTAAAACTCAACGAACTGTGCGATTTCCTAGAATTTATTGGAGAAAAAGTGATATTTTTTCATTGTTTTATTTCATTAATAATATTGCATTTATTTGCTTGTTTTTATTTTATTGTATAAGTGTATTTTCAGATATAAAAGATGGCTTTGAAGTGGATACGGAAAAAACTGTAAGTTGTCCAGAATATTTAAAATGTTTCCTAATAGAATGTTTTACGATTATATAAAAGTCTATTTAAGAAATAAATATATATAACTCCTATGACTACTTTATATATTTTATAATTCGAATTCATATATTAATAATTTTTATTTTATATAATCATAACGGATGTGTTGCTGTTTCATATTATTATCATACCTTAATACATCAATTTAGATCGCTATAACTTTTTACATATATTACAAAATGTATATGTTATAGAAAAACAATGAATCTAATGAAAATAAACTTTTTTGCTCTTCTTTCCTTTGGTTTTTATTTTATCATTGATAAGGGCAAAGAGATCATAGCGCATTTTATAACAGAAATGATTTATTTGTTTAGCAAATTGCAATTCAAAAGTCATTTTCTTAATTTTCTTATATCATTAGAAAATTTGGCTAGACTTCAAATGATATCGGTTCGCCAAGATTGCGTTTCCTTTGGCGAGTTATATAATTCTATATAGTTTGCTGTAATTTTTGTGGTCTTCGAAGTAGGCAGTTTGGCGCGTTTTTGGATGGTTTGCATAATTTTGGCTTACTTGGCGGGGAAACTAAGCATTATTCTGAAATCACAAAGAAAAATTTTATTTTCAAGAAGAAGATCACTTTTCGTGTTATAAAATCACTAATTAATGAATCGATAACACTTTCTTGGCATTTTCATTAAAATATAAATCGCCCATATTTTTTATTCTCAATGAGATTTTAAAATCTGATATGGTAAAGAAATTCATTTTGAGGAGAATTTCCATTTGCTAACTCTTTACGCTTTTGCCAGTTCTATATACATGAGAATATATTCTGAATAAAACACATTATTCTATATATATTTTGTTAATACTCAATCAAAAATGTAAAATTTGTCTGACGATTTCTAAAAATTTGTTTGACTTTGGTCTATTATTTCAAGCACAATAATTTCTCTTAAAATCTATAATGAAATTTTTCTGACCCGCCACGACTAAACAAGTTAGCCTATCGCCAATAGTAAGCCAAGATAAAGATTGCTGATTATATCATTTATTTTTTGTTTGAAGAAAATTATTACTTCTGAGAAATCATCTCGAGTAACGTCTCAAAACATTAGATCAGAATGAACTTGGGGAAAATGATTTATCATACCCAGCCATAAATTTAACTGCCGACTGAAAAGGAATACTTATTTTATAAATTGTTACTTGTCGATTTAACGGGGATCAAAAAGCGGCAAGAAAAAAAATTCAGTGATTTGGCGATTTCAATCGTCAAACTATATTGCATTTGATTCGCACGTTCAAAATTTTTCATAGTAAATAATAATGCATTTTGAGTATATTTTTATATTTTGGTGAAATGTTTTCTTATTACTTTTTGTTCACCATTAAAACGGAATTGTACCTATAAATTTCAAAATGCTAACAAATATTTGCCGATTAAAGATACGATTACTTTTATTTTAAAATTTAATTTTTAATTATCGAAACTAATTATGACTAATTTTGTAGAAGTCGTTATGATCTCATTATCAAATATTTAAACTAGAAATTAACTGAATGAAATTGTTGGCTTAAATTTATCGGCGATTAATGGAGGAAAAAATATCTTAAATGAATAGGGTCTTTCCTCTAATTAATCAGATCTCTATGAAGTTCCATTTCAAATATCAGTATTCTAATATTAAAAGGAAGAAGAAAACGTTTTGTATTTGAAAGTCAATTTAGACATTTTCAGGTAGCTGTATCTAGGATTTTGTGATTAAAGCTTTTGCTAAAATTTGGCGACTAACTAAGGTGTTATAGCAGGATTTTGCCATTGACCGTACGAATGGAAATGTATATGCAGTTTTTATCAATGAAATTTGCAATCGTCTGATATCGAATTCTTCTACACCAGTCTAGAAATTTAGTAAAAAATGTTTAGGTTTTTATCTTATAAATGGCGATGTCTGTTTAGGAGAATTTTCGCTCTTAATCAAAATTGGAATTAGTAATATTAAACTGGAAAACGGTACTTTAAAATTTTCCGGTATGCGAGATGTGCCAAATAAAAAAAAATGTCGCCAATGGAGATCTATATTAAAGTTGAAGACTATCGATGGGCAATTGCCGTTTCTATTTTATATCAAAATCTGTCGACAATTCCTTTCAATTTTTTTTAAAATTATCTAACATTCGAGGCGATGCATTTAAATTATGGTGAAACTGGAGAAAACAGTAATGCCTAGCAACTGAAGTGACCAAATTTTCGTAAACTATTAAGACTGCAAACAATTTAAAGTGATACAAAAAGTATTTATCGTAAAGCAGATATCGTAATCAAAACATTTTAGGTCGTTTCGTATTTGAGGAAAGTTGATATCAATACATGATCCAATGTAAGGTAAAACTTATAAATTATTTTCACAGCAAGAATCAACATCCACTCGTCTTTATAAGTAACACCTGTTTTAATCTATACAGTTTCCATTCAAATTAAGAGAAAACAGGTAAATTGAGATTTGACTAGGATTAAATTCATTTGAATGTTTTGGAATTTGACAATTTCAAAAATTTGGTTATTCTGTTGTAAATCGCATGATAATAGTTATTTACATTTTTGATTAACTGTCATCACACCATTCAGTTTAAATATTACATCACATTTTACAATTAGACCTTAGTCGGCGCTCGTCACATTTTGCCAAAAGCAAAACTGCGCAGGTTCAAGCTTCGAGGACGCCAAGATGTTTTTGGTATACAAAATAAGGCGCTATCGAGCCAAATGTTTGTCATTGAATGTTTATTAACAAAATACGTGTCTTTAAACTAAACACATGTTTAACAAAAGAAGACACTTTTTTATCTGCTTTCACAAGTTTATTTAAATTGTTATGTAAATAAAATAAGGAAAATACAAGGAAAAATGAGGTAAACATAAAAGCAAATTGGCACGTATGCTGCTCGGGAAAGATGTGCAATCGGTGCAGCCTGCGCAGTTTTGCTTTTGGCAAATTGCAAGGGGCGCGGATCAAGATCTAGTCATTTTATATAATGAGGTTTTTATTGGATTAATTAAACTACTAGATCAAAACTAATATTTCTTCAAATGAAAAAATAGACATGTTCTTTCTGTCTTACCTTTTAAGATTTCGCTTCCCCCTTTGTTTTATATTAAAATTTCATCCTTCAAAACATATCGTAAATCTTTAAGAAAAAGACATATGATTATATATATTTTCAAATTTTTTTTATGTATATATATATGTATATATTTACATAATTTAATGGTATGTTAGAAATGTAATTAAATATACATATTTCTGGAAAAATAATTATTAAAAATTTGTTCTTCTCGGGGCTTATCCACTTTTAATTTCTGCAACATCTGTTTTATCATATTCTGTCTGTTTCTTCTTCTTTTTATAACTGCGAAGAATGCAAGTAAGTAGATAAAAATGTTTTTCGTCACATCGTTTGCTGATAATGGTAAGACTCCTTGCTTTATAATTATATATTTATATATTTCTTTAACATAATAATGGTATGTATTAAATTGGAACATTATAATTATGTTATGTTTGGCAATTTAATTGTGGTATGTTTTAATTGGGAATATCTACATATTTCAACTTCGAAATATCGATGATAATACTCTAGAATGTCTTTCCCAAGCATTTCGCAACATCTTTTTATTTAAAAAAATAATTACATGATTTGGTGAAAAAAATATTTTCTTTTTAAGTATTAAAAATCTTTTAATTGATTATAAAATGAAAAATGACATTTTAAATATATATATATTGTAGCAGCAAAAAACTGGTATATCTACCAAATATAGTTTAGAACTTTAATAGCAAGCAGAAGTGCAAGAAAACGAATTGGCATGGACTATCCCAATGTCTGATCGTATACTGGAAAAAATTCACATCATGAATTCAGGTGACCAATGGAAGTCTAACCCTGCAACCATTGGAATCTATAAATAGTCTATGGAAGTCTAACCTAAAGAATAACATTGGTACCACTTTGTAACAATTCTCCTATTAGATTTGTCTAAATAAGTTGGATTGCACAATATCCATGAGTGTAAATGAAGGGACAGAATATTCACATGCCTATCACTTGTCGGATTCATCTCTTGATGTATTTGGGTTCCATATCACACTAAGTGGACACTCACCGTGTCATTCTAGATATCCCAACAGGTTGCACAATCCCTTTTGAATGTGAACCTCATAAATGCATGTCTCCAGAACCATACACGTGCTCCGCTCAATACAAATAGAAACGAATTCATCCCCCAATGCCATGTGTTTCGCATCAACAGCAGTGTAGTAGCGAGTCGGAAGAACCAGGAAAGCCGTATAGTTTTGTGTCCTGCAATCAAATCGACAGATTTTCGACTTCAAGAACCCATATCAATGATGGTCTGTTGAAAAGTTCACACTCTGACTCGGTTGTTGCATTAGAATTCAAATCCGCGGGAAAATTAGGAAATACTGCAATTCTAACTCGTTTAAGGTATCTTGTTAGTCATTGATTATTTGTTCTTGAAGTATTTTGAAGGAGATTCAACACTTTACAGGATATTCAATACTGAAGCAACAGTTGTGCAATTGCCGCATTCAAAAATTCAAATTTCATTACTACCTGGAAGATTTCTTGTCCCATATCCAGTGTGTCGACTTTAACACATCGCTTAAAATCACTTAAATATTGTTAATTTCAAATTGCAACAGACAGAAGCGATGTAACAGCTTTTCCAGACACATGTTATGTTATATAATAGGCCTTTTCTATCACCTTATTTGACTATTACTTGTTACATAGCAGCGTTATTTGCGCTGCTATGTAACAAGCACGCAAAGAAACATTTTTACTGGTTCTTCAGTGTAATCTAGTGGGAAATTTCATTGAAATTTTTTTAATGATAATTGCAATCAATAATACATTACAAAGACGAAGGAACTAATAGAAATATTTACTTCATTTTTCTGAGAACTGCATATTTGATTTCAGAAAACAATATTCTAAAATACCGGGGTTTTGTATTAATACATGGTGGTAAAAATAATCGTAATAATGCTTTATAATACTCCTTATGTTTACATGCAGAAATTACTAATGAAAAATATCGTTATGGTCTTAACTAGAAAAGAGCAACAGAGGCAACCTTAAAATGTGATCTTTTTAAACCACTTAATTAGAAAAAGGAAATAACTATTTAATGGCTAAATTTAAATTTGTGAATCTATCTCATCTAAATCATCGAATATTGGCAAGCACTAACTTAAACGTCCATAAATTTTTGGTGTTATAGTTACTCATTTAGTTACATCTTTAGTGCTTTTGTATATTGTAGTATACCTATTCACCTCTAGTTACACCTTTAGTTGAACGAAAAAAGTTTCAGATTTATTTAAAATTTCCTATCAAATCTAATTATTAACAATTTTCAAAATAGCTTAAAATCATAGGGGTAAAAAATATCTCCTGCTTTACTTTAAGTTCAATTGCAAATTTTAGTGTTTATTTTTCTCTTTTATCAAAACAATATATTTCATCCTTCAATTCCACTTTATTCCCCTTTAATTGTCTGATATATTAGCCGAATGCCGTTCATAATTGATTAGTGTTTGGGCCAACCGTAAGCCCGTAACATTTTTTTTTGTGTGAAATAAATTACATGCATTTAAAAGAATGAAGAATTTGATCATTTATCACCTATAAATCTTTATAAAGTTATGTTTAGACGAGAAATGATGCCATACTTACAATCAGATTGAGATTCTAATAAATGAAACAAAGTTTGAAAAAGTCTGTTGTTTATCGAGTTCAATTCAGCTAATCATTTACTATGAAAGTCACTTCAATGCATTTACTAAAAACAAAAACTGAGATTTCAAGTTAAAAAGAATATGTTAAATTTTAAATTAAAAACATATTTTTGCTCCTAAATTTTATTAAAAGATTCTTTTATTCTATGGCAATAATTTAATTAAATTCTATTCAGGTAATTGTATTTAATGAAGCTTGCAATTGTTTTCACTAATTCTTCTACATGAGCTTTCTCTTTAATTCAAATCCATAGAAAAACTTTATTTTCAAAAATCAAATATAAATCTTGTTTCTTGACGAAACAATCCTTTTTCTCAGAGAAGAAAATTTGTTCCGAATTATAATTTCTTTGATTGGTCATGGTTCTGATTTCAAACATACACATTAAAATACCTGAACAAACTAAACTAACAGGGAAACAAAACTAATATTCTTCTTTAGAATCACTTTCAACTTTTCCAACATGTGTTAGTGGATGATACTGATGCCCTTTTGGCGCTTCTTTTTCTCTTGTGTTTTACAGGTCCAGCGTGCGGAGGTTGCTGACCCGGAGGGACCGTGAACAGCACTACAAGCAGCCAAGCTTCGCTGATTTTGCCTCGAATCAGCATCTCATGCGCCAAGTAAGAATTCAATTTTTTTTAACAAAAAGCAGTATATATCCATTTTATATTTATAAGATTTTCAGAAATTGTAAATATAAAATATTTCTTTTTAAGGATAGAACGATCTGAGAAAACAATATTTTTAATTTAATGAAAAGTAAACAATTACTGAACTTAATTTTAAACACATAAAATTTAAATTAAATATTCAAGAATATTATAAGAGAATTCCTGGAAAGCTTGAATATTATAGGAACTGCTATAGGCATCTCCTTTGTAATTTAATGGATCAAACTTTCCCATTTGGAAGTTCTGATTATTGATTATTAGTATTGTTACAAACCTGCAATTCGGCTTCGCAGCATAGTGTGTTCCATCAACAGAAAGAAAGTTTTACAGTGATCTGAATGGACGGAGTCCGTGTGGCGCGTCGGAGGTTCCAGAGCTTGGCGACAAACTTGGCTACTATTTGGCGACTTGGAGACGAATTTGGTGACTTTGGCGCCAAAATAGATAATACCCGAAACTTCGAAAATTTTCCCGATCCGTCCAGTAGGAACCGAGATACGCCTCGAATGTTCCTGATTGGTTGAAACGCTTCTAGCCCCGCCTCCTGACACCTATAAAAGGTGCTGCAGCTGCCAGACAGAGTAGTCCGAGTTCGAGAGCAGCGAAGTCAGTCAGAAGGAATCGAGAGTCGGAGAAGTCGAAGACAGAGTGGACGGAGTCATCGAAGTAGCAGTCGAGATCCAAACGAACCCCGGTAAAAATTTCGTAACATTTGGCGTCAGAAGTGGGATAGCGGTTATGAGTGTATGGTTCTGACGAGATCCCAAGCAAAAATGGCTGATAGCGGTAATGGTGAGTTACTGGCTTTGTTGGCCGAGATGAAGAAATCTTTGGAAGCTGGACAAGAGGAGATGAAGAAATCTATGGAAGCTGGACAAGAGGAGATGAAGAAATCTATGGAAGCTGGACAAGAGAAGATGAAGAAATCTATGGAAGCTGGACAAGAGAAACTTTTGCGAAAAATGAAAGCCTTCACGGAAGAAATGAAAACCGGATATGAAGACATGAAGCATGAATTGAAAAAAAGGCCTTTCGTCGTGAAAAGAAATTTTAGAAGATAAAGTTAACAAAACTGGAGATATCCAAGTTATCACCGAAGAAATGGAAGGAAGCAGCGAGAGCCAAGTGGAAGAAAAGAATTAAGATCGAATAGAGACCGGTGTCACCGAAAAGGAGCTTAGCCATCCGAAGGATGAACCGAAGTTTAATAAGGAGAGGAACCAACAGGGAGAATGTCAAATAATTGCTGAAATGAAACAGTCTTCTCCGAATGAGTCCCCTGAAGTGGAACCCAAAGTGGAGGCGATTGGGGATGGAGAAGATGGACGTTCTTAGGACGGGTCTGTGGGTGGCGACCCGTGTTCGATACCTATGGATGCAAGAGTTGATGCGACCCTGTTTGGATTGGATTCGTCCCAAAGATTAAAGGAACTACCTCTTTGCAAGCCTCTTGATATCTCCTGGCATAGTGACACGAAAGAAGACTACGTGGCTGGAATCGCTGATCCCTGTAGTCATGGTCTCAACTTCCTTTAAGAATTCCTCTTTGCTGTGGATCTGCATAGAAGTGTCATGCAAATAGGAGCTGATGAATCTACTGTGTATTCGGTCAAGTTGTGTTGTAGCAGAAGAGCCCTTCCCGTAAAGGCAGATGTACTCTTCAGACGATCCAGTGTGGAGAGTTGCAGACAATTCTCGAGTGTCGAGAATAGACTGGGAAGAGGTGGACGTATTCCCGTGAAAGCTTTGGCGACGAAGGCGAATACCTGGCTTTCGAGTGGACTTCAGAAGGCACAGTTGGATCATCCTGATATACGATTGGTTCGATGGAAAAAGTTTAAAGTGACCAACCGAAAAGCCTGGCAAGAATTCATTCCGGAGGTCTCTACTATGATCCGGCGTTTGGCTCCATGGGATATCCTGCATTTTAAGGAGCGGAATCAAGTCTGGATGTGCAATCCCAAACGACGAAGAGGTTCGGATAAAAAGCATTGAGAAGGTTTGGATGGATCTTCAGTCGCCGCCAAATTAGTAAATGATGTCATCTTCGAAAGTGCGGAAGTCCCAAACACATCAACATCATTCGGAAGCCTAGGCCCGCTGTTGCATTGAAGTAGGACTGCCGGGACGTCAATCTTTGAAGAGCGGAGCAATGTTGCAAATCTGCAATTCGGCTTCCCAGCATAGTTTGTTCCATCAACAGAAAGAAAGTTTTACAATCATCTGAATGGACGGAGTCCGTGTGGCGCGTCGAAGGTTCCAGAGCTTGGCGACAAACTTGGCGACCATTTGGCGCCTTGGAGACGAATTTGGCGACTTTGGCGCCAAAATAGACAATACCCGAAACTTCGAGAATTTTCCCGATCCGTCCAGTAGGAACCGAGATTCGCCTCGAATGTTCCTGATTGGTTGAAACGCTTCTAGCCCCGCCTCCTGTCACCTATAAAAGGTGCTGCAGCTGCCAGACAGAGTAGTCCAAGTTCGAGAGCAGCGAAGTCAGTCAGAAGGAGTCGAGAGTCGGAGAAGTCGAAGACAGAGTGGACGGAGTCGTCGAAGTAGTAGTTTAGAGTCTTAGTCGGAATCGACGGAGCGGAGTAGTTGGAAGCGGCGGAGTCAAGCTCGTGCTGAACATAGCAGTGCGCTACTCTCTGCAGTAAATTCTGGTTGTATGCTACACGTCTCGGCTGAAGATAGTCGTCTCTGTGCTGTATATAGTTGTCGCTTTTGTGCTGTCCTGTGTGTCTTCGTGTAAATAAACGTCGTTGTTCCTTTTTCTACTGCTACCTGCTGATTGAGCGTTCTCCACACCATAACACATCCACTATCCGAACGAACCCCGGTAAAAATTTCGTAACAGTATTAATTTAATTTGCCTAAATGTAGACATAGAAATAAAGATATTCATGAAAGGAACGTGGATTAACGTTAAAAAAAAGGGAAACAAAACCAGCAAAAGCAATAATGATAGAGACTTGCAAGGAAATTACTATTACATTTATATGACTGTTGACTAACTGTATAGTTTTTTCTAAAATCGTGTTTAAAAAAACGATTTTGAAAGAATTTTGTTCCTAAAAATGTGCTTTATAAACCCAAGATTGATAAGTACGTTTTATATTGTTATGCTTATATAAACATTTATTTCTTAATAGCATTTACTTATACTTGGCCATTCAGACGATGATCAGAATTAATGGGTTTACACGCAAACATATAATTTGTATATTTGAATGTAAAGTAACTTCATTATTTATCATAATTTTTTTAATTTTTCTTTTTGTTAAGCAAAAAAAAATGTAAAACGGCATATTAATTTTATGTATTTTGTTCCATTGTAGAAAATCTAAATGAAAAGTAATTATTGAAACAGACTATGAAATCTAATCTATTATTATATTAATTACAAATCTATTATCTAATTATCACATTGAATTATTTTATGTGATCAAAATGATCTTCATGCTTTTGATTTGGTAATGCTTTCTCCTGTAAGTCTTCTTCTTCTAGTGTTATGTCTTCCAGGTGCGTTTAGCATTTAGTAAGCATAGCGGGGAATCAGGTATTTATCGTTTTTCCTATATAATTGAATGTTTTACGTTTCGCGATTTCTGTTCGGAGTAAGTATATTTTCCTTCATCCATGCATTTAGTATTTTTATTACATAGATTCTTTCCAGCATCACCATTGAATAAAACAGAACGAGAACACTCGCTTTTCACTTATAAACAGTGTTCTTGAGAACTATAACTTTCAATACATATTTATGACAAAAAAAAAAGATTTTTCAATGTGTCATTTTAAGTTAAAGGCCCGAAACGTAAGCTTGAATATGAAAATGAATGGTGGTATTCAGATTAGTACAGTTGTTCACAATGATAACAGCGCATTTCGAAAAGCAAGTAAAACTACCGTAGAATGGCTAAATATATATGACCTAACTTCGTACTGCGAACAATTCGGCGAAAACTTAATATTGGGTTTTCAATGACTTTCTGAAATTACCGAGGTTCGATATATCAATTAATTGGGATTTATTTTTGCAAGAATGTCAAATATAGCGAAACATTTAAAGGATCTGATTTGTCAGTGCAAATAGACCTCATTTTGTTCCGTTACTTTCATGTATATCACTTTTGCGCGCACATTGTCTTTTTGCTGTAGAAGCATTTCGAGAAGACACTCTCTGGATGCGAAACTGAGTTCATCTATTACAGAAATGGAATTAGAACTAAATACATCACGTGGCAGTCACAACTCTAATTATTAACAAGTAAAAGTGTTTCTAGCTATAACAATGGAAGAAAATATAAAACTTCGCATAGTATTTATTTATGTTCATTTCAAAATTTCTTTTTACGTTAATTCCAGTATACAAAATGCAAATTCTCCTTATATAGCTAATATTCGATTTTATAGGAAACATATGGAATACAGGGAATAAAATGAGAAAGAAAAGAGAGCATAAAAACATTTGTTCCTGATGCACCAAATTCTACGATTGTTTAATAATTCACAAAAACATACATATTCAACATTTATAGAAAGTGCGAACTAGATATAAATATGGAGTGACGATTTTTATGTATAGGTCAAATTAAATTAAAATTATTACTGTTGTCGCGAAACAGTCATCTGATACGGAGATTTATTTTACAGATGCCGGATCCCTACTTCCCCGGCGTGTTCTACATCTACGACGTGGAGGACGGCGTGTGGGAAAGACGGATCTTCGTTTAAAAAACGTAAGTGCTTACCTCCATATGCTAGCGATTCTTTTTAAGTGACAGAAAGATTTTTGCGGCCTTTCTTTAGAAAGATTATCTCAGAAAGTATAAATTTTTTTGTCTTCATTGATATCAGTAATGAGGGATTGAAATAGGACTTATATTAGCAGAAAGTTTGAACAGTACCAGTGGGATGGCATTTTTTCGGTTCTCTTCGTCTTCGTGTTTCGTGACTTAAATGCAGACTATAGCACCCTACAACCTTTTCGAGACATTCAAATTTAACCACTCTCTCCCTTTCACACTTCTTCAAAGAACTGCATTTGATAATTATATAATTATAATGTTTTAAAACTTAGAAGTAATCGGCATTTACAAGTCGTTTATGTACCGTTAGTGATCAAAATAAATCTCAGAAACGGTTGTGCTTTACTTTATAAGACAGGAAGCTGCATTTTATAATTTTTACAATACGGAGAGAAATATTAAACAGCGAAATTCGGTCATTATGAATTAAAATTTAAAAAATACATATTAGTAAAAGTATATGTAGCTTCATAAATTAGAATATTTCGGTGATCTATTTGTGTCATTTGATTATTGGAACTTACTTCAGTAAGAACATTAATAAAAGAAAAGGAAAAAAAAAGATATTTAGATGCTTTACAATACTAATCATCAGTCTTGCTATTGGATTCGTTGTCATGTTATTCATCAAGCTCAGTAACTCCGGTAATTAAATTTGCGGAATTAAATTATTTAGGTTAGAATAAAAAAAGTAAATGATCATAAAATTTAAGCAGAATTTTATTTTTTAACTATTTGTATTTATTTCCTACACCCCCCGAAATGGGGAAATAGATTCTTTGCAAATGTCTACGTTACTTCCCAGTTCGAAACACTTGACAAACATAGCTGAAATTTAATCTTGAATTACATTGATTTCAAATTCTACTTTTCAATATTCAAATGAATAAATGACAGCCAATAACTAAAGCAAAAATAAACTAAAATATAATTTTTTTAAATGAAACATATTTACAATTTAATAGTTTTTTTTATATTTCACTTTCAAAGTAAAAGAGCTCGCACACATTTTTTTAGTTAAAATTCTCTAAAAAATTCTCCATTTTCTGAAAAGTGCCATAATTTCAAATATTTGAAGAGGAGCGTTATTTTTTATTGGTAACAAAAAGAAATCCTTCGATTCGAGGCTTCAAATTACAAGGAAAACATTGATTCCTTTCGCTTTACGAGAAAGATGCAATAAAAGCGACAAATTAGAAGGTGGAAAGGATTATTCGAACACATAATCCTTCTGCTGTATTGGAAGGTGGTCCATTTGTCGCTCATTTTATTACAGAAAACAATGTGTATGCGGAATCGCTCATTGCACGGATTCACCCCTGTCTCCCTTATTGATTTTCATTCATCGATGCTTTTCTAATACATTAATGAAAAATGTCTCAAAAATTATATATTTTTTCGACTTGAAATTCAAATTACCTAAAAAAATATCAGTCTTCTAAAACAAATTATATATTTACATATCGAACAGAAATAATTTTTCTCATTTCTTTTACAGGAAAGATGCCTATCCACGAGTGGATTTAAACATCAGGCCGGAATATTTTTTTTATTATTTATTTATATTATTAGTTATGTAGAATTTAAGTTCAGATTATAAGTTTCAAAATTGTATTGCTGCATTGTTTTCGGCTGGTAGATTATTTTTACATATTATTGCAGCAAACTCATTCGGCGAGAAAAAGAAACAACAAAATTAAGTATATTCAGACTGTAGATTTAAGTATATTATCCTTTAAGTAGTTTCATCCTTAGCTGTTAAGTAGTGTTAGCATATTCAGGCAGTAAGAACTTTCAGATATTAACTTATGGTAGTTTTCAACTTATTTTTATTCGTTATTCTTATTAACAAATCGTATTTGAAAATTTCAGACTCCTCTCCATCCCATGCATCAATACTTTCAACCAGATCCAGATATTTCAACGAATCATTTCATTTCACGTTGCTCGCTCAAATGTGCAATTCCATCTTTACTTATTTATTTAATTTACTTTATCATTTTCCTCCAATATCGCAATTTTTACTTCTGTTGCTGAGTTCATGCCTTTTCTTTTCATTTTTGCTTCCATTTCTCCGAACTGATTTCTCTTCCACAATATTCTAAGTCTTGATCAGATTGTTCGTCCATTTTAATATCTTTAAACATTTTTTATCCCTTCCATTGCTTCACTTCATGTCTCCTATTCTTCTATATGTTCTTCAAATCCAATTGTTTTATTTCTTGATCTAATTCTGCTTCCGACACTTCACTTCTTCCTCATGCTCCAGCTGCTCTTCGTCTCCAATTGGTTTCTTTCTTCTCGAATTCTGCTTCCATCTCTTCAACTCTTTGTTGCTTCCTCATGTTCCAAGAAGTCTCCTGGTAGAATTATTTGAAATCTTGTGCTGCTTCCTCTGTTTCTTCTCCTTTTCTTCTCTAGCTGCTTTGCATCTTTTACCAATAATGTCATCTTCTGCTTGCCATCCTTTTGCCAATGCCACTTTTAGATACCACTCTCAGCAAAGCCAAAATGCCATCAGCATAAAACATCAGCAGGGCCAAAATGTCTTCAGCATTTTACATTAGCAGGGCCAAAATGTCATCAGTATAAAACATCAGCAGAGCCAAAATGAATGAGCATAAAACACCAGCAGGGCCAAAATGTCATCAACATAAAACATCAGCAGGGCCATAATGTCATGGGCATAAAATATGGTCAAACTTCTAACGAACTATTTCATAGAAATAGCTCTCATGTTTCAATAACGTAACTAAAGCTCTTACCAAAAAACAAAAAAAAAAGGTTAAGGAGAGAGAACGTGTTATGCATAATATTTAAATGCATCACTAGCATGGGCGCGGTGGGTTAACAGCTTTATAGGTGACTTTGCATTTTCAAAATAAAAAATCACCTAGCAGAGTGTTATTTACCAAAAAGAAATACAAGCATTAGATAGCTGTTTGCAGAGGAAGCTTGGTATCCTGAATTATTTATAATTGGAACGAATTTCTCTGAATATCGTATGAATAAAAATAAAAATAAAAATTTGATGAACATTTTAATTAGATTAAAAGAAAGTAAACCATATGATAATGAATTTTGGTCTTAAATTCCTACGGTTTATACAAAATAATTTTTGACTGTATTAAATGATTTTTTTATTTTTTTGAAAAAAATTCTGTAGATTCATCATAAAAATTAAAAATTCATTAATTTTATTAAAGAAATACCTCAATTTTTTCGTTAGATTCAATCTTGTTGATTTTCTTTATCACGTTACATTAATTCAATAAAATATCTTACATTCAAGCATTCTCACTTAAAACCGACTATACTCTTATTGATTTAAACTGAATTAGTTTTGAAACGATAAAAGGCATTAATTTAAATCAGTTTTTGAAATGAAATATGTTTCAATCACTTCAAAAGGTCTCCCTTAGTCTAGTCGAATTGTCGTGAAAAATATCAAAAATGTTACAAATACATAACTGCATATTAGTGGGTTTATGTTTTTGTATTGGCCATCCAAAACAGACTGCTATGTTGGATCCCGGATATCGGTGGGAAAGACATGAATTAAAATAAAAACCATTTAATAACAAAATAAAAGTTTAAATAAAAGCTATTATTCCTAAAGGAAAAAAATTAAATGATAGTTAGAAATCCAAAGATATCTATACAGCGATCACTATATGTATGCATTTTTAATAATGGTTCTGTATTTCACAAAGATTAATGCTTTAAAATTAATTAAAAAGATAAAATTAAGAATTTTACCGACTATTTCTTTTCGTCCAACGTATACTTGTAGGAATTATCCCAATTTCACTCAAACTGAAAACAACAGTAATAACAATTATATATATATACATTTCTTTTAAAATTTACTTATTTCTACTTGAAACTATTTTGATGTTTTTAGGTTTACTTTATAAGTATTCTTAATAACTGTAACTGTTCTAATTAAACTTTTCTTTCCGAATTAGCGTTCCATTTTGTTTAAAATAAAGTTATTGTAGTAATAGTTTTATTCGTAATAAAATAGATATATTTTTTAAACAAATATTTCTAATTTCGTTCTTAAGAACCTAGAAAAATATATTCAAGAAATGTATGAATACCAAATTATTTTAAGAAATTAAATTTGTGATTTATACTACGGTGTTTAAATGTACAATTTTTAACTATTCCTTTTACTTTAGCCCCCCAAAATCGAAGCTAAATACTTAAACCCTTCTCTTATTCGATCAAATATTCGGCAATGAATATCACTGTATTACTCTGTTCTTAACTAATCCAGCAAATTAAACCAATAAGCTTAAGCATTTTTTTAAGACAAAAAACACTGAAACGGGACTATCAGAGAAGTGTGAAGAAATCAAAAAACGTCTTCTATTAAATAATGAAAATTCTGCACAGAATTTTCAAAAAATACATCAACACTTATTATAAATTTAATATTAATTGACAGCCCACCAAATGTCCATCTCAGTGGTTAATGCTGGTCACCAAGTTTCCTCTGCAGGGATTGAGAAAGGTGGGAGGGGGGCGAGGAACGATGGTAGCCCACCTCCTCGTGGTGTTCCTCGGGCAACGCTCTGGCGAAAGTCAGAAGTGGCAAAGAGGCTACCCGTTAATCATCAATCCATGCTTGAAAACATGTGAATATCATTTTTCTTTTCTTGCGTAAGAACCATAAAATGAGAAAACAAGTTGTAATTCTCAACACATTCGGACAGAAAATTTCAACGAATCCTTAAAATGTAAAAAAAAAAAAAAAAAAAAAACGCATTTTCAGAAGCTAAACCGTGTGTCTAATTTCACCCACTAGGGCGTCAGAGTGAAAGGGAGGGGATATTTCCTTTTTATGTTCATAGGTGTACGTTCTGGTACACCTAACAACTTTCAACTTTTCATCTTTATTTCCAATTTTCGATTTAAAATTATTCTTGATATTCATATCTTTGCTTT
Organism: Argiope aurantia; assembly: GCA_026543865.1. Classification (NCBI taxonomy): domain Eukaryota; kingdom Metazoa; phylum Arthropoda; class Arachnida; order Araneae; family Araneidae; genus Argiope; species Argiope aurantia. The sequence continues at coordinate 11,560 of JAPMOR010102617.1, read as the reverse complement.
CCTTTTAAAAAAATTATTATAGTAGGATTTGTTGGAAAGTGTTTGTTATTGTTAGAACGAATCTCTTTGTTAGAAAATAATCAGTTGGCCGTATTCATGTCGTACAGCAATCGACTTTATTCAACTCGAAAAGTAATTTTATTCAACTTGGGGATATTCTTGCAAATGTATTGGTTTAATTGGTTTTGATGATCTCAAAGAACCAGAAGAAATTGATTTCTACTTTTAAAGAGTCAATTATCAGAAGAGATGCAATTATTATATAGGAATAAAAGGAATGGGATTAATATATGCAATCTAGCATTAGCATCTGATGAGTTATTGGATATATTGTCCTCAGTTTGCAAATATGGTTGTTATTTTCAGTGTTCATTCTCTGTTTTTGAAATCGTTTACGCTTTTTCGCATTCGCCTCTACACCTTTTAGTGAAGAAGAAAAAAATGGGTAGAGGAAAGAAAAATAAGGGAGATTTATGAATTTATTATTAGGGTGGGTTCAAATTATTAGCAGAATTAGGAAGCTTAACAACCGCTCATTTTTCTGTGTACCACCCTTAGCGAAATAGAATTGTTAAGTGCTTTTCTCAGGATAATGAAGGAATATTACTCCTCCAGAAAGGAAGATTGTTGGTAGTTGTGAAGAGTTTATTGTAGTGCCAAGCGGAATATTGATAAACTTTGTGCGAATACAGATTTATATTACAATACGATTAACAAATGAAAAACATGAAGAGAACCAATAATTGATTAGTTTATCAATATGTTTCTTCGAACTTTTGAAAGAAGTAATTTATTCATTAAAGGAAAGAAAAAGAAGAAAATTTCTAAAATATAAAGAGAGATTTTAAAAATTCACAGGAAAATAAAATAAGATCAAATTTATCAGATTTCACCATCAGATAAGTAATTTTCAGTACACCTTAATTGGTTTTAAAGTTAAAAAAATGTGAACAGTTTTTAAAAAAATTTAATTATAGAAATCCAATATTTAGTAACAAATGTGGCTTATGCGCTATTCGATAGTTTTTTGAATGTGTAAATGGACAATATTTTCTAAGATTCTGTATATTAAAAACATTCTAAAACGTAATTTAAAATTTAAAATTGTACGTTTAATAATTTTTGGTATATGCACTATATTTTTATGTCTAAAGCAAGGACTGAATCTAAAAATTAATTTTATTTCTCTCAATTAGCAAATAATGGATCATCAATGAATTTTAATTTTAATTTTAAATTTAAAAGATTTTTCTTCTGAATTTATTCAATTTTCTGATTTTTAATAATTAAGTTTATAAAAAAATGTTTATAACTTAATCTACCATTCCATATTTTCATATTAAAAATAATCCAAGCTAAAAAACATTTTCTTTATGGTTATTACAATTTGAATGCTTTAGTTGTCAATGAATTAAATATTGATATTTATTAGTGTTGTTTCAGTATTTTCCTGTCTGTTAAAATGATTTTATTGTACGAGTTTATATAGTTATAGTTACTCGTATATACTTTAATATCTCACATTTAAATAAATTGGGATAAGATTTATTTTCTATAAGATATTTTAATAATAACTGTATTTGTATTTCTGTGTCAAATTTTAGTTTTAATCCATTGGTAAAAAAATACTGCTTCTAAACCCTAAATTTGATTTCGGTGTACCACTCACTGCACACCAGATTTTAAAAATCGAACAAAAAATCGCCAAAAATCACGCGATAGATGCAGTAAAAATGCTTAATAAGCACAAAGGTTAATATTTCGTAACTATTGTTCGTCAATGCCATGCAATCCATTCACTCACTTAATGAAAGATACTCATCAATATTGACTCAGTATCTTTACGATAATCGGCAGCAATTAGAATATCGAATAATATCGCGGAAATATCGAACAATAATATGTTTATGCAAGAAATGAATCATACTGATAATAAAGTCATTCGATTTATTAATAAGGCAAAACAAATGTATTATCTAATATTAAAAAAAACGTTGATTGATTGGATTTTGATATTGTGCTGTGCAAATGTATTTGAATCAATATTCGTTCTAAGTCAGAAAGTGTTATTTTTTGAGAATTTTAAATTAGTTTAAAACTAATGCGCATATTTTTCTATTGCGCATTTCACTTCAGTTTTCATATAACCTTCCATTCATAGCAGGTTTTCAAAAGTTACAGATCCGAAAAAAAAATTATTTCATTTATTTTAAACACAAAAAGAACTTTGAGCACTTTAAGGTTAATAGTTATTGATTTTTAATAGAATTTAAAATAACTAATATATTTTATTTTGAGCAACTTGTGTCTTGAGTTGTATTTTAAGCTCATTTTGCAACAAAAAAATACACACTTGCTGGATATAAAATTTAAAAATTCTAATTTTTGACATTAAATGCTTTATTTTCGCGGACTCAGATAAAAATAAGAGATGTTAAAAAAATGTTTTGATTTTTCAAGACTGCTTCGACATTCGGATTTATAAAAACATGCCTCCAGGCAAAAGAAAGGGAACGAAAAAGGACGGAAAATTGAAGGCAGGATTAAAACAATTGCAAACAAAGAAATATTCGAAAAATACTTTGTATTTGTTCCTTAGAGCTATTTTGCTCTATTTGTCACAGAGCAATATTTTTCCGTCATGAGAAATTTCGATGTTACAGCGCCCCCTTTCTCGTTTCTTCATTTATTCCAAAAGATGAAATTTACAAATAAAACCCCGTTTCCCTTCTAAACACAGAAAAAAATTCTGCTCCGGATGGAATTGGCAATATTACTTTTTTTAAGAGACTTGCGAGACCTACTCTTAGAAGGCTTGTTACAGTTACAGTATTTCCGTTTTTGACGTGATTCAATCCTTTGTTTATAACGTGTTTCACTTTTATGTTTTATCTCAACAGTAAAAAAAATTGTTGGAAGTCAGGTGAAAATATGATTGTGCGGGGAAGTGTACACAGTGTAGCTAATGTAATTTAAATCTACATAATTGCGTTTTGCATTATTAATCGAGTAGTGTCAATTTGTTATTGAATAGTATATCGGTACGCAGCGGTTTGCCAATTACATGAACGAAATTTTTCTTATTCACTTTTTATGCAGTTAATGATGTCGCTATCTTTTATAATGAAATATTTTTTTCTTGCTGTTTTTCTAAGTATCTGAATATCATGAAGGCACATTTTTATTATAAGTGTGTTTTAAGCTGAATTATGCTTTCCTTTCTTGGGCTTCCATTCATTTTATTATACTAGAATTGTTTCAATGATTGATATTTGCAAATTTTACTCAATTGCTTAATACCTTTTTTAATGAGTTACGTTTTTTATTTGCGAGTAATTTTAAACTAATTTCTGCTAAAAATCAAGTTTGCATTTTTTTTTCGAATGCTATTTAATCATATATATTTAGAGTGGTATAGTAATTAGATATAGGAATTTCTGTTTCAATAATAAGTATAATTTTTTTTTTAAATCTAGTTTTCAAATAATATAAACGGCATTTTGAAATCCATTTCCTCTATTCTCCTTCGTACAAATAAGTATTAATCTCAATTTAAATCGATTTAAAAGTCTTTTTTTCAAATGTTCTTTTGGGAAATTTATTTATGCTATTAAAATTGAATCCTAGACACATTAGCATTGATCGCCTTAACATATGGCACAAGTTTAAATGTTGGAGAGAATCAACATTTGACAAATAATTCGAAAGAATTTTCGTAAAGAATCGCTTTGCAATAAATTTCAGAAAAATAGAAATTGCAGAGGAAGTTTTGAAAATTTTATATTAATATTTTCGCTTATCATTCGAGTTTTGTGTGACTGATATCGTGACCAAAGACCATTTTCCTTAATCACATCTAAAAAAAACCGAAAACATTATTTGGTAGGAACATTTTCTTATAAACAGCGGCACTGGAGTTAGTTGCCTGAATATATAATTATTATTTAAGTTTCATTTAGTTCAAAGGTACGTATAGTCAAGCAGCATTTATCTTTCGGCTTCCAAGCATTTTTTCTTTAAAAAAATGTAAAAACTTTAAAAAAAATCCTTAAAAATACAGTAAAATAACTGCTTAGTGATCCAACAGACATTTAATTTTCACGGAAAGATAGGAATTTAATAGTATTCAGCTTCAAAGAAATTCATTTCTTTCATTTCTGCGACAAAGGGGACGAAAGAAAGAGGGAAGGAAAAGTACACATTTTTAAAAATTACATTGAAATTCATTTCTAATCGGGTTAGTTGGTTGGTTGGTTAGTTGTGTTGTGTTTATTGGCCTCAAGGGCCATATATCGCTATGATGCGCCAAGGAAATGGTAGGGTTATAAGAACATACAATTAAAAAAAGTAGAAGCAAGCAGCACAAGATAATAACACATAAAATACGATAATGCCAAAATGAGAGATATTTTTTTTTTTTGAAATTTCAGTTCATGAAAAAGGAAATAATTCAAAAGCAGTAAAATGAGAGAACAGTGATGAAAATATATCTACATCTGTAAAACTTAATGTGTGTGTGTGTGTGTGTGTTGGTGCTCTACAGGCCAGACCGTTCGACCTATAACTACCAAATTTGGCACGTATATTTCTTGAAGGACTGGAATGTGCACCTACGAGCGAGTTTTCGCAGTTTTAATAAAGATTTTAATTAATTAAAAATTAAGTGAAATTTCGGAATTTTTCGTTATAACTTCCGAAAACATTACAGCACAAACCTGACTTTTACATCATACTGAGGATTAAAAAAATTATATTTTTAATGAAACTAATGTTTTAATCAATAAATTAAGATTCTATTTTTAATGCATTTTCGAAAAAAAGAATTTAATCATATTTTTTAACAATTGATTTCGCACAAGATAAAAATAAAATTTAACTTGCATGTGCACACTATGCGTGAAGAGTCAAAAATTAGCTTTTATCAACATGTTGCCACCATATTGCCAAAAGATCAAGTGAAAAAAATAAATCAACTTTTATTGCAAATTAAACATATAAAAATGTAATTTTCAGCACGTGTCTGTAGGAAATGAAATAAATATGAAACAATAATAACAATTGAATTCTACTATCCCAAATTTCATGTTAACATGTGAGAGCATTATTATTTTTTAAGTCATTGTTTGGCTTAATTAAATTAAATCAATAACCAGTTTAAACCGGTTTGAAACAATCACGTGACTATCAGATTACGCATGCGTCGAAATTGAAAAAAATAAGGGTTTTTTTTTTTTTTTTTTTTTTTTTTTCAAAATTGGCCGGGCCCCCCCGTTTTTTCTCCAAAGTTTGTTTTTTTTTTTTTTTTTTTTTACGAAAATCCGGTTTAAACTGGTTTGAAATGATTACGTGACTACTATATAGCGCAATCGTTAATTTTTAGAAAAGCAAGATTTTGATTTTTTTTCTTCTCAAAATCTTTCGATCTTCAAATTTTTTTTGCTAATTAGAAAATTGAAAATGAAAGATCGGAATTTCATTTTTCACTCCCTTCTTTGTTTTGAAATTCTGCACACTTTTGTTTTCTCAATGAAATATAATCTATTAATAATTCTAAATTTTTTTCCATAAGTCCATTAATAGAATCAAATTTTAAATTCATATCTTTGGCGCCATCTGTCAGTAAATGGGAGAATAATTTATACCAAAATTCCTAATAACCTATTACAAATTAAAACTAAGAATTAAAGAATAAATAAAATAAAAAATTCTTCGCTTCAATTTAATAATAGTTCTTGAAAATTATTCTTATTACGTTTTTAGTCCTTGATTTTGATGGCAGTTCGCAAAAATAAATTTAATTGTTTCCGAAAAGAAAATAAATTTCGGTCTTCAACAATTGCAATTAAATTGCTCCAGGATATATATAAAACTAAGCGCGTGTTCAAATTTCTCTTTCTTTTTATTTAACAAAAGAAGCGAATTAAACACCCAAGCGAAGTCTAACACATATTTCTCTTTCTTGTTGACATTGAAGACCGTGCAGGTTACAGTTATTTTATGTCCTACTGGGAAATGAGAAGAGAAGAGCGTTACGGTTACATGTAATTATTCGCATATGCTGCCATACATTCAGGGTAAGAATTAAAAGTCATTTCTGTTTTGAAAAAGAGGAAATAAAATTTAATTTGAAGCTGTCAACTGTGGAAATGAGAAGAAAATTCCGTTTTAATTTTTCCACAAGTCTGTGCAATAGATTAAGCAGTATATTTCTGAGAACTGAGCAGTTTTTAAGTGAGAAAATGCATATTTATTGGACAGGCCGTGAGAACCATTTGACAGCAGTTTGTTGGTAGCATTTGTATATTCAAGATGGTTTGTAACTCAATGGGTTTTGAAGTAAGAGAAATAAAAGCTATGAGATTAGCCCCAAAAGAAATTGTTTGTAGTGTTATAATGAACGCAAAATTATGTTTTATTCATAAATGCAAATGTACTATCATGATTGGATACTTCTGAAATAATCACACGTTTGTTTCCTTTGGATAGAAAATGTATGAACGTAATAAGAATTGTGATCTCATAAAATTGAATGCTTCATATCTCAAATAATATTCTTTTTCATCGAAACTTCGTAGAATAATTCCGAGCACACTGGAGTAGATTCATAATATCGTTTTTCTAACCTTTTGTACATTTTTTTGGAATATGTAATTGCGTGGATTAAAGGATGGTTTTGCTTTCATTTACTATCAATATTAAAAAAGACATAAGATTATCTTGAGGATTTATAATAATTATAGTTTATTTTAAAGGAAGGGAACCGGGTTATGGATTTCGAATCTGCATAGAACTCTTATCGATAAGCTCTAATAGATTCACTACTCTTCAAAAAATAATTATAAATAATGACTCGTTCCCTTTTTCATGTCTATGAAATATTAATGCTATTATAAAGGAACGGGTTATTCCAATTTGTACGCCGCTTTCTATTTCCAAGCCTGAGCATACGTTATTTCAAAAATGAAGAGTTCGCATGCCATTTCTTGTAGCAGAAATTTTTTAAGGAAACTTGAGAGAAAGATGAGTAGCTTTGAGCAATGAGAATAATGAAATATAATAATAATGAATGAAATATAAGCAAATTCTTATATTTCATATTATTTCAAGCTTATAAATATTTTCATCTGGATCTAAATGTTTACGGCAATTAATTATGAAAAATAAGTAAAGATATTTAATCATTCTTTGATATTATATTATTTCATTGCCCATACCCTTTTATGAAACTTTAGATGATTAAATTAAATTTCGTACTCGATTTCAGACGGCACAGTAGATTTTCCGAATGCTCATATAATTTTATAACCCCCTTATCGGAATATTGGAGCTTTGTAAGGTGCATAGCAAGTAATCGTGTATCCAGACAGTTTATAGGCTGAAAGTTAATGCATATACATCAAATAACATTAATTTAATTTAAGTATTTGGATATCAAGGGATGTTCCGGGCAAAAGGTTAATGTTACGCATCAATAATATTAAATTAATCTAAGCAATTAGGTTTCTAAGGATGAACTGGGTTTAAAACTTACTGATATACAAACTAATATGGTTCCGAATATCAGCGCTTTTGCTAGGTATTTTCTTTCGGACATAACGAAAATATTTATAACGCAAAGTTAACTATATTTAACTATAATTATTAGTATTAACTATATTAAAATATAGCTCTTTAAATGAGTCATTTATTATATATCTTTACATAAAATATGTAGATATTTATTGGCAGGTTTTTTATCGAAATAAAATACATCCTTCTTTGTATAATAAACAAGCAATTGGTAATATTGATTTTTTTTTGTATATATTGTATTAGGAAAATTCTATTTTTTTTTAATACAGATACTATTTATAAAAAACATTTTTTAGTTAATTGGAAACAACAACTTATTTCAATATATATATGTGCAAGCTAGGATTTAATCCCATCAGATAACGTCTAAACACTTCTTTTTTTTTCCGGTTGGCGTTAGATGAGATGATTATTTAACCCTGTTGATTATATTTTTGGGAAGATTTTATATTTTTGTGTCTAATCTTCGTAATTCCAATCTCTCCTGTACATTAATTACTTGAAAATGCTTAAATGTTTAGCCAACGTTTGTCTTTTAAATATGCTGTTAAAATTTTCAAAAGACTAAATTTTCTTTTTTTCTTTCTGGAATATTATACTCCAACTTGGTTTATTTGGAAACATGATGAGCGTCTATCTATTATACAAAAGTATTCTGTGTAAACGTGGCATTTAAACGTATATCGGGGGTCGTGATATGGGTCATGTGATTGGTAGATAGCGAGTCACATGACCCATAACATTTGAAGTTTGTTTTGCTAGTATATTGTTTCAAATATTGAATGAAAATTATTATTACATCACAGTAAATATTTATATTGCACTTGTCAGTGAAATGATGACAAGAAAAGCAAAAGCAAAACTTTAACTAATTTTAAATTAACAGCAAATGAATTTAGAACAAAACTATTTGCTAATTCTATTTTTAGATACACCTTTTGTGGCAACACCAAGGTTTTCCGGTTTGTTTGTTCTTTTCGAGTAACGGAAATTTTCGGCCCTCGGCTAGCAATTGTCTGAATATCTAAGCAATACGCGTGTTAACCCGGCATTGATTTTTTGATAGTATTGGGGCATCCAGCGATATCAGAAAAAAAAACAATGGGAAAAAAAGACCGAACAAAAGTCTGTCAATTTGAAAAGAAAAAGATCTGCCAATTTGATTTAATGCTTAGATATTGGAGATATAAACAAAGAATTTCTCATTTTGCGGCTTTGAATCTTGAACAGGAAGTAGGCTGATCGAAAAAATGTGTGTTTTCGCCATGGAAAGATTAAACTTCCAACATTGAACGAATGGCCAGTACAGTTTAAAAACTTGATCAACTAACATCGCATACAGTATCAGACTTATAGTACAGCAAGAGAAAACGAGCAGGCGATTTATAAATTGAATCATAAAAATAATTATGGACGTGTCCTAGAAAAGGTACACTGAGTATTAAAGATTTATATTTCGAGAATAACACTTTTTAATGCAAAACTATTTACTTATTATAATATTTCTATTTCATATTCTAGAGGTGTAACATATTATTTAATGCCATTTTCTCTCTCTCTCCTTTTCAATTCTTCCTTGTCTCTTTCGTTGTTTATAAATTTGTTTAGTAAATAATTTCGATAGTCTTTTGCTGTTGCGGCATTTGATTAAGTTGTTCATATTATCTGCAGATTACATACAGAATGGTTATAATTAATGTAATTCTACTTGAACTTAAGCAGATACAGTTCTGGTTGATCCATTTCATTGAAACGTAGAATATATGTTATTTAGACCTTGAGAAAGGAAAATCAGCTAAAGAATTAATAATTTAAATTTCGATCATCAGGTGATAAAGAACAAAAAATATAAATTTCATTTAATCGCATCATTTGTTCAATATGCATTTCATTTCTGCCAGTTACGTATTCAAAGCACTGTATAATGTGTTCAACAGCAGCGTGACTTGCTTTTCAGGAATTATGACATTCCGGAATTATGGCAACATAGCTTTTTATTCATGTTTTTAATTCAGATTCTGTATATTTTTTTCACAGATACGATTTTTAGAGAGTCCCTGCAACTATAAACCACAAGGATTTAAGTTTAGATAATAAATAAGGCAGTTAGTCAGAAAATATCTCGAAATTACTCACTTTTCTCCCAAGTGGATGCGAAGCAGTTTTCTTAATTTGTCGGGCAAAATAAGGTACGCCCCATTTTAGCCAAGAAATGAAGGAACCATTTTGCATGGTCCTTTACCATTCTCACTCTTGTACGGCAGGGATGATTTGCGGCCGTAGAGATTCACAGACAACAGGCATCTGTGATGGAATACCGTTTATGTCCTTGGGGAGTGTTCTCTTTAAAGATAAAAGGACTAGTAATAAAATCAGTAGAAAATCACACTATGCAGTACTGCAATTAGAATGCAGAGGCTGTTCTTGCATAGCATTAAGACGAGCAGAAATTCATATTCGAAAGTTCTGAGTATTCACTTCGCCGTCTAGGATGAAATACGTCTATTTAGACAAACAATGTCAGAACAGGACGCAAAAGTCAACAATTATTCTGGCCAGGAAATAGTAAATAGAATCAATGCGTCATTCTGAGCTTTGAGGTTGCATCTTTTTAACCCATGGACGGATACAACTTTAAAATGGATTGCAGGACCTTTCGTATTGCAGACTAAGAGAGAGATAAGTCACATGAAAGCACTGGGGCATTTGTCAAATACTACTGGGATATGGCATTTCATTCCATATTTTCATTTGAAATTTGCTTCCATTCTCTTTTTGGCAGCATACCCAACTGCCTAGGCTCTTCAAAATAAGCAATCATCTTTTTAAATCCATTCTTCGACATAAGCCTTTTTCAGAAACCTTTTCGGCATCGATATTCTCGCAGTGCAACTAAATGATGATTACAGCTCCGATAAAACAGTTTCATCTGTAAAGCTGGTTTTTCTTTAAAGAAGTGTGAAGAATGATTTAACTCACTGATTAATGAGGTTCTTTAAAAGCTCTTCAGTTTCACGAAAAACACATATATAGTGGTCGAAATTTAAACTTTTTTTTTTTGCCCATTGCATTTATAAGGCATGAACTAAGTTCCAATAAAGACTATTTTGACACTTCAGAGGTTTGAATAAGATCACTTTAATTATAACCATTCTAGGAAAGCTGATAAAAAAAACTAGTGACTTCCCACATATTAAATGTTTTTCTCAAAGTTCCAAAAATAAGGATTTATGTATCTGCCTGTAATGTGAATTAGTTTTAGCTTTAATAAAGCGCATAAAAATATGGCTGTTCTTGTAAAAGTAAAAGTATCTAAAAAAAAATCGAAAGCAAGTTGAAATTTTACAGATTCTTATAAAACAGAATGGTCTTATGTTAATGTCTGCTAGCATTTATAGTCGGGATATAAAATATTTACATAAGCTATATAACCAGAGATGACACATAAATCTCTGTAATATTAAAAGTATTAGAAATTATATAAACAGGATATAATTCGAAATTTTTACCGTCATGCTCACATGATTGCACATCAGCAAACGGGTGTCAGATTCACCATAAAATGGTTAAGCATTGCATAATTAAGTAAGAATCATTAAGCATTTTATAATCATTAAACTATTATCATTTCTGTACCTCTTTTAAAGTACATAAAGACTTCTAGCTATTTGAATGGCAAATCCCCAATCAAGAAGATTTAATTTCCTCCTGAAATTCATACAGATTAACGATGACTAACTCAGATATTAAAATACGGATATGTATTCATCACCCAGAAATGAAAAGACACAGTGTAAAATAAAAAATTATCGTTGCGTTTTTTGATTGCACAATAATTCATTAATTCAGTGAAGATTGTAGTCTGGGTGAAATGACTTGAAGACACATGTTGTCTTTTTTGGGGTTTATTGGTAACATCAACAACAAAAGGCACATGAAAACGCCATAGTGTAGAAGGCCTAGAGAACTACACTTAAAATTCTCTCGG
>JAPMOR010102616.1:356193-381827 GCA_026543865.1 Argiope aurantia | reverse complement strand
TTGGGTCTTAACAAAGGAAAAACATTCTGCAATGAAATTCGCATATAGAAAAATGTTTAAAAACATTTTAAATCGAATATTTAGTATTTATTAAATGTTTAAAAACATTGTTAATCGACACATTTTTAATTACATTTGTCAGCTCGAATTTCATTGCAACAATTAAATATACTTTTGTAAAATATATCTGAAATATTAATTATTAAAATTAGGCGAAATACAAAATTGGTATCATAGAAAATATGCTGTTTTGAATTGTAATATAATATTTTCCAACATTTTAATAATTTAAAAAATTGTTCTGAGATTCTCTCAATTTCATAAGATTCTCGCCCACTTTCTAGAGTATGTTTGTACGAAATATTGTAGCTCTCAAAAAGTTAAAAAGTAAAAATCAATGTTTATGCAATTAAAATTTTCTAAATGAAAATATCATTATTTTGGGGAATAATGACTGCATTTTACATATATAAATAATAATTTTTCATATATATTAAATATAAGGATTAATCATAGTCTTTCATAAACATTTTATCTATAATACTTTTCATTTAAATGCTGATTCTCATCGATTTAAGACAGAGTTTCATTCCTTGGTATAGCCGAATTATATTTTCCAATAAATACTATTTTCATTGAAAGGAATTACAAATATTGTACACGAAACGGAAAAAATCAGCCTATACGCATATTAGATTACAAAGTTGATGAAATGCTAGTATTCTCAAAAATAAATAAGCATTTTCTGGGAAAATCTGAAATATGAGAATCCTTTGTATATGTTATACATTTTCTGTATCTATTTTATGTTGGGCTTAAACATTTTATAGATTGAAAAAATGCTGTTTAGGAAATATATGAAAAGAAAGTCTTACAAAGAATTTTTTTCTTGTATAATATGATCAGTTAAATTTTTTTGCAATGTTTGGACAGTTTTTATTATTCTCTGTTTGCTTATCTATATTTATGTCCTTTAAAACTATATTGGGATGGGGAAGATGTTGTGAGACTTATTTTAAGCTTGCAATGAAAAAGCACTTTGTAAGGAGTTCTTTTGATCTCAGAATGATTAGTTTGATATTCGAAGTGAAGATACATTTAATTCTTTACAAGTTTGCCATTTAGCATAATTTAGATGTACAAAGGAGATAGAACTTCGCTCGAAAGATGTTTTTTTTAAGAAATTGTATTTTTGTCTGGGAAAACATTTATATACGATCACATACTGATTACATATGAATAGTTATCAATCTTACTTAGATATGAACAGGTCGTTAAAGGATTCTATTTCAAATGAGATTATTAAACAGTTTCACTTGGCATTCCCTTCTTTTCTTCATACACTTTTTAATGTTTGCCTAGATGCAAATATTTTTCCAAGCGCTTGGAAACTTGCCCAGGTGATTCTTATCCCCAAAATAAATGAATTTAGAATTCCCCATTTGGATAACCTTAGATGCATAAGTTTACTTCCGGCTCTTGGTAAATGCTTAGAGAAACTTTTTGTTAACAGGATATGCTGGTATCTGCATCGTGGAGGCTTTCTTTCTTGTGATCAGTATGGTTTTACCCCTCAAAAAGTACTAAAGACGCTCTTTTACGTTTGAATGAGATTGTTCAGAGAGGTAAAAAGAAACATTTACACTTAATCTTGGTTTTTCTTGATATAAAAGGTGCTTTTGACAATGCATGGTGGCCCTGCATTCTGAATTTCCTTAAAAAAAGATTAACATTTTTTTACTTGTTGCTGACTTTTTAAATGACAGAATGGCCAAACTGCAACTGGTTTCAACTTCAGCAATCCGTCGTCTTCAAAGGGGTTGCTCTCAGGGGTCAGTATCTGGACCTATTTTTTGGAATATCATTATCAATGATCTCCTATTTAAACTTAAAAATCTGTCCTGCTGTGACATCATAGCTTTTGCTGATGACATCCTAATTTATTTCCAAGGTAGGGATCTTCCAGCGACTTTCCTAAACGCACAGGAAACTTTGAGCCTCGCTTCCGAATGGTCAAAAGGTTTTAAATTAGACTTTAATCTTGAAAAACCCAGAGTCATGGCTATTGAAAAACGAAACGTCTGCTATGATGCATTTCAGCTATATCTCGACGGAGCTCCCTTGATTATGGTAAAGCAAATGAAATATCTTGGGGTTCTTCTTGATAGTAAATTTTCGTGGAAGCAACACTTAATTTACGTATCAGAGAAATGTGACAAATTACAGCGTGGATTAAATCGGATTGCACGCAACACGTTTGGTATAAATTCCAACGTACATTCACTCATTTATAAACAAGGAATCGAACCCATCATAATGTATGGTTCTAGAGTTTGGGGTGCGGCGCTTAAAAGGAAGGTGAATTCTAAATATCTGCGCCGCATACAAAGAAGGATACTTTTGCAGGTCATACGCGGATATCGTACCATAAGTTACGAGTCAGGTTATGCAATTTCTGGCTTCCCTCCAATTGATATCGTTATTCTTCATAATATTGCCTATAAGGAAAATCTCTCTGCTTCTTACATCTCTAATTATGATTATATTCTGTCTCCATCTTTTCTCCCTCATCCCTCAGAGAGAACCACTATCAATATTATTCAATTTAGTGATAAAAGCAAGGATGCTTTTCCTGTTATTTGCTATACTGATGGCAGTAAAATTGATGGTAGAGTTGGTTTCGCATTTGTTGTTTTCAGAAGTGGTATTGAATCCGAGCACTTTCAATTCAGAATTCGTGATGAATGCACAGTTTTTGTCGCTGAACTCTTATGTTTAAACTTCGCCATCAAATGGATCGCTGAACAAAATAGTGTAATCTCAGACTATCTTATTTATACCGATTCTCTATCATCCTTGGATTCTCTGAAGTGTATTTCTTCGTCTAACAACATAATCGCTGTAATCCAAAAGCAAATTAAAAGCCTGAAAGATAAAAATATCTCAATATTGCATTTGTTCGTGGACACACGACGGGCATTTATGGAAATGAGCGGACCGACTGGCTTGCAAAAGCTGTCACTAAGCACAAAATCGACATTGACGTTAATATTCCTAAATACTTTTACAAGAAGATTACGAGAGGAAAAATGGTGGAATCTTGGAATCAAGAATATCTCTTTTCAAATAAAGGGAATTTAACAAAGAAATTTTTTCCATCCATTAATAAGAGACTGTCATGCCATCATTTTTATACTAATTACAAAATAACCCAATTTCTAACTGGTCATGGTAACTTTAAAAGTTATTTGTACAAATTTAATTTGTTTCCGTCATCTTCCTGCGATTGTAATATTGGTGAGGAGGAAAATGTTGAACATGTGCTCCTTCTATGTTCCAAGTTTGTCAAAGAAAGACAGATCCTAAGACTGGCTCTCAAGGACATGAATATAAATTGGCCTCCAGAATTTCACCAACTTATTCCCACTAGTAGTGCTTTCGAAAATTTCTGCAAATTTAGTGTTGACATCTGTAATCCTTCATAACTGTTAAATTTTCTTCTTTTTTTGTAATGTGTTACATACTTACTTCTGTAAGCCCCGTGTGATACTTTGTGGTGCACGGGGGATTTATAAATGTTCAGTAAAAAAAATATGCTTAGTTTAACATGTTATTCGAATGGGTGAACACAATAATTGCACTGCGTCTATTGAATGAGTGCCGAAATTTTTCGTATTTGGATAATGTCATATCATGCTATTTCACAAAATTGTGAGGTACCAATAGGTTATCATTCTATGGCATCAATACAAGTTTCACACAAATTGATGAGATGGCGCTATGTGACATTATCAGCTTTGCGAGCAAATAGAAAGATTCTAATAATTAGTTATAAATTCGTTTTTTTCCTGTAAAATCGAGCTTTTTAGGAAAGATACCTTTATAAATAAACTTAAAAAGCAAAATCTTATCTAAATATAAAATTTGATCCAAATCGTTACAGCCCTTCCCAAGATAATGAAATTAATATATTATATATATATATATATATACACACACAAGAATGCTAGTTAAAAGTTACAAGTACCTAGGAAATATATTAATTATCAATCTTTTCAAAATTTGAATAAAGATGATTAGACATTTAAGATGCCGGATTCCAAACTTTGTCGACGAGAAACATATAATATAAGAAAAACTTAATGCAGACTCTCTTGTAGGTGCTAGAAACAATAACACATTCGGAAATTACGTTTTATTTTGAAATTTGAAATTTATTCTTTGTGGTTATAAATGTAGATGATTGTAAGTTGAGGGAAATTTGTAATTATCTTTTTGGTTATTTAAATTACAGCTCATTACTTACTGTACGTTCTTTGAATTCTATTATTTTTTCCATGAAAATCATTATAACTATAAAAGAACATAAATTATTCATACTAATTTTTTTTACGGAAGAAAGCATGTTTTTTTTTAAATCGAATTGTGCAGATCAACTTAGTTTCTATTAATGTTTAAAAAACACCATAAAAGAAGAAATAATTTTAAAAAAAGAAGTTCACAAATTATGAATTCAATTTTTCTATCTTTCTATAATAAATCTATCGAATCATTGGTTATCGAAATATCATCTCTATGTTTGCTAAATGCAAATTCATATATCTGTATTATTTTAGCTCATAATAATCTTTTTTTATGACCATTTGCTGTGACAAGTAAAATTACTTATTTTCTATTCCATACAAATTCCAATATATTTTTTGCATAATAAACTGTTCAAGTTAAGGAGTTCAAAATGACATTTGTTTTATTGGATCATTTGGAAAGGAGGTTTCTACATCAATACAGCTGACAACGGTCCTGTAGAGTATTGAATGCCCATTTTTCAACTAAATTGCTATTAATTTTTTTTAATCTCATAATGTTTCTTCAAAGGTTTAGAACAATTGAATAAAATGGAAAAAGAAATCTGGCAATCAAAAGGGAACGAATGATAATATTTGAAAATCGGTCTTTAACCTTCGATAAGAAATATCATCATGCTACATTCGTTCCTTGATGCGATAAAATTTTAAAATTTTGCAGACCTACTTTTTGCGATGTGCATTTACATTTTTGTAGCTCCAATATTCTCATGAAAATATACTTTTTTACTATTTTTGAAGCTTAATTATTCGTTAATTGAAAATTTCTATTGAAAATAGATTATTTATAAATGTCATCTGATAGCGAATTTGAAGAAAAATTAATTTCAAGATTCAATGATATTTTTTACAATATCATAAAATTAATTATAAATAATTACAATAAACATAGTATTACAATAAACATAGTATTTTAAATAAAAAAATAGAAAGTAGTTAAAATAGGAAATATCTGCTTTTTAGTGAATTAAAAAAACTACATTTGATAAATTTCTTTTTAAATCTAATCACTGGAAAGATCTGCAGTAAAATCCAGCATTGGAAACAGCAACTAACAGAAAGTCTATGTAGGAGGCTTTTCTATTTATTGCTTTATCTGAAAATAGGTGTTCGCTAATTTGAATGGAGCTGAAATAGAACTGCCAAATGGTGTAAATACGAAATAAAAAGAATTTAAAATCAGACACATATTAAAAATCCTAAATGTGTTAAAAAAGTATCTCATAACAGAAATAGAAATATTATGAGCACTTTTCAGAACAAAAACTAATTAAAAAACATAAAATCAGTAAATTAATTTAACAATTATGACGCTAAAATCTGTAATAATTGTGAAGGTATAATAAAATTTATGAAATTAGTTTAAGGTATGAGATTGCGTTGAAGATGAATTTTTTGAAAAATGTTATAAAATATTCAACTAAAAATTCAAATTTTTGCATAAAATAGATTACGACAACTCAACAAACAAAGAAACAAACAGCAACAACAACGACAAACAAAAAATAGCTAAAAGCCAAAACTTTTGGAGAATCGGAGAAACAGATTTTTTTACTACAAAGAGAGATAAAACAAGGATTTTCTAGTTTAGAAATTTATTGAATGGCCAATTAATATTTTGAAGATAATTTAAGAAATAAATCACTTAATTCCTAAACCAAGAGATAATTTGCATTTTTCTTCTCAGCATTACATACGAGAGTTGGACTGATAAATAATGCAACATTTTCATTTTTTTTTTGTATTGGGAACATTAAAATGGCAATATAATCTTTCTAAATGACTACATTTTTTAACTTTAGCTACATACCTTAAATTGAAATTTTAAAAGTTGTGTTTTGATATCTTTTGTGCAAACAAAAATGAATCACACTAGTATAAATTAGAATTTAATTGCCTATTACATCGAAAAAAGAATATATGCTTTGAGATTTTGTCTTCCACTTTTTTTTTTGGATCTACAAAAAATTTGATTTTTATTTAATCACATGGTTTAATAAATTTTGCTGAAAATAAAGTTTAAAAAAAGCATAATATATACACATTTTTTTTTATAAATAGAATATTGCAAATTCCTAATCACACATAAAAGTCCTAAATTTTTTGGAGCACATTTTAGGCTAAGAATTTTCATATACAGAAATAAAATGATTATTAAAATAATGAATTATTAAAATTTATAATTGAAAATGAAATATTAAAGTTTAAAATGAAGGAATTATTAAAATTTATTGATTACATTTATTGATTAAAATTTATTGATTTGCTATTTTACTCTTGTAAAATAATAAAATATGAGCGCTGCTATAGAAATTGCCCTTGATTTTAAAATCAGGATGGAAACTGCTGATATCTACCATAAGACACTTGCTGTATGACGAAATGCACCAATAATTTCGACGATAAGCAGATAAATAATTAATGTGAGACCCGAAGATTTGACTTAGGAGCTCTCTATATTATAGAATGTATTAAAAATTGTAAAAGATATTGGAATATCGTAAATACACTCAAATATATTCAGAAATAAACAGGGTTGCTACACAGATTGCAGTATTGTAATTTTATTATGATATCCACAAAAATAATGAAGAAATTGGTAAAAACTATTTTAAATTCTTTGAAATGGAAAATGTTGCAATTAATACCGGATTTGTCCGTATAACGTAGTTATAACTGAACACTAACCTTTCTATTTGCACAAAAAATGTACAACTTGAGGCTTACAGATTCAAAATTACAAAAAATGTACAACAGAGATAATTTAAATCACTTACACAAAAATTCGTAATATTAAAACAAATAGGCATAAATAGATAATAAAACAAAAGATGTGAGTAAAAAGGATGACTGATAAATTATGATGTCAAAAAATTATTTTAATACACATAAATTTATTGCGTTATTATTATCACAATTTGTTTAATTGAATTGCAAGAAATAATCTATACCTATAATAAAGCTCAATGTGTGTGTGTGTGTGTATGTTGGCGCTTTACAGGCCAGACCATTCAACTTACAGCTACCAAATTTGGCACGTGTATACCTTGGAGGCCGGAAATGTGCACCTGGGGGTTATTTTTTCGACTTTTTAACTAGAATTTTATTTATTTAAAAATTAAGCGAAATTTTGGCGTGTTTCTGCTATAACTTCCGAAAATATTACCGCACAAAAAAGATTTTTACATCAAGTTAAAGATCACAAATTTATCTTTTAAATGATACCAATGTTTTAACCTTAAAATTAAATTTCTATTTTTAATGAATTTTTAAATAAATATTTTAACTATATTTTTCAACAATTGTTTTCGTACAAAATAAAAATAAAATTTAAGCTGCACGAGCACGTTTCGCATTCATGGGAAAAAAATTAGCTTTTTTCAAAGTGTTGTCATCACATTGATTAAAGCTCCAATTAAAAATAAATTAAATCTTTTTGGAAATGAAATCTGCAAAAATGTAATTTCCGGCACGTGTCTGTAGGAAATGAAACAAATATGAAATATTATTTTTTCTAAAAAATAGATTCAAGAAAAATTATTTTATGATATTTTACACTCTTTATGTTATTAATCCAATAAATCAGTTTTATTTTAAGGCAAGTTTTGTTTAATGTGAACAGGATATCCATTCAAATCAGGTCCACACAGCTAATGTGTAAATCTTTAGTAAGACACAGATCTGTTGCGACATAAATCGTAAATATTTTATTTAAAAGTAGCAAACGATTATTTTAATAATTATAAATTTTATTTTGTAAATAGTTGTGAAATTCAGATTGGCAACAGTGATATTTTTGGAACTTTTAATTTGTTGTTTAAAAACGATGCTAGAATTTTGAATGAAAATAAATTGATGTAAATTTGATAATATTATCTATAATGTAATAAGATTTAGTTTCATAATAAGTATGTCTGCATTCTATTTTTGTTGACGCACGAACACAACAGATCTGCTAAAATGGTCTAAATAGAAAATGATTATATTTTATGTAACTTGATTCAATAAATGCTCTAATAAATACCGAATTTTTGATTTTACATAAAGCTGCTGTGGAAATCACGAATAACAAAATGTTCTTAACACTAATATTTTAAATTAAAAGAATTAATTTCCAATCAACTAAATCAATCACTTAAAGTGACTGATTTATGAAAATTTGAATATCACTATTCAATAAAAAAAAAAGGATAATTTTAGATTTTTCATCGATCGTTTCAAAGAAAATACGCCAATCAGCGCGCAGGTTTCTCAAGATTAATTGGCCTAAGATTATAAAAATGTTGAGTTTTTCTAAATTTTTAACATTCAAAACTTCATAAATAAGTCTTAGTTGATCGTGGAAAATAGAAACATTCATTCATTTATTTAAAATTTGGTGTCTCCAGAATATTTATCAGAATATGATATCTTACTGCATTAAATTTAGACTTCATAATTTTTGAAATATATTTATAGGCAGGAACAAAATAGTATTATTGATTTCATTTCAATCCTTTTGAAAGCAAAACAAAAACTGAATTTTATGCTGAATCTGAGAAATTTTTGTTGAATTATTGTTTGAGATATTACATAAATTATGAAAAATATTTTTTAGTTCACATAAGACTTAAATACCGAGCCATTCTGTTTGCAATACACATATTCAATAATAATAATTATAAATAAATAACAATAAAGATGATAAATAAAATAAAACGATTGGTTTTATTAAAAATTATTTTTATATTAATTGCAATTTCATCATTTCCACTTTAAATTAAAGTTGAAGTTTTACAGGAAATGACAACAAATTAGCAAAATATATAAATTGAACGAAACGATCTAAACAACAGTATAAGTTTGGCATGACTATCAAAATTTGAAGATTAAAAATGTTTTGTTTGAGAATCTATTAAGAGACCAGTTACTTGAAATATTTAATTGAAAATTGTAGCGAGCGGTAATACTGGCGAACCGGCTGGTCGCCAAAGGCGGCTAGTATTAAATATATTTTATAATACTTTAGAGTCTAGTTCGTGCTATAAACTTTTAAGAGCGACACAAAATACCGAGAGAAATATTTACAGTTGCAAAATGAGAATTTATGTGCGAGATACAATATAATGCTTTTACTGGCATACATAAAAGAAGCGTATTTTTTCCCTTTTCAACAGTATTAGCGACTTAGTGAATATACTGGTATTGAAGAGAAAGTCGGCATGCTTTTTGGTGTTCCCACATGGATACTAGCAGTCTCGATATAAATGTAGTACCATTTTTGATGGCATCCCAGTTCATTTCAGCGCTCCAGCTTATTCTTAAGTCAAAAATCACTCTATCTATTTCCGTTGAATTTCTTTCGTTGTTTCACTTTCATTGTTTTCAAAGTGGAATCACTTATCAGATTTTCGTGGCAATTCGTCGAGGAATGCCACGAAATTGTTTTGAATGTATAAGAATATTTGCGCAGATACAGACAGCAGTGTGTGTAGGAAGGAAAATGATCAAATTTCCAGAATGTTTTGTGAAAGTAAATGCAAATCAGGTGAAAGCATTTTTTTGTAATTTTAAATTTTAAATAAAATCTAATTTCTTTTGTTTTTATTTTACAATTAGCAAAAGCAGTTTTTGAGTTTCATCAAATAATGTATATGCCCGTGGAATGAAAAGTAATGAAATGAAATTTGTGATAAAAACTGTAATTACGGAATTTTTTGTCACTCTTGACATTTTATTGGAATATATTTGAAAAAAAAACTCTCTCTATATATGAAATTATATGTTTCGTATTTTAAATTTTTAGTTCATTTACTATATTATTTATATATTTCGCAACATGTTTGCATTATGGTTTGTTCTAAAAACGCTAACTCAATAAATATTAGAGTGCCTGAGTATTAAAAACCCACTAGCTAGAATAAAAATGAAGTCTTTTTTAACTGTGCCTCAACTGCAAAAAACTTAAATGCAAGCATATCCTATTTATAAAGTATGTTTTCTTTGCAAGTTTGAAACTATTTGTGGAAACGACGAAATAAATATTACTGTAATATTTTAGATTTGAAAAAAAAAAAAAAAACGCTATGTTTTTAGTCTAATGCTAACTATAAATTCACTTCAAAAGATATTTCATTCTTCTTTGATAATGAATAATATATTATAATTTTTCCGTTTTTTCTTTCTTTATTATTGTAACTTTGTCAACATTATATAATGTCTTAAAAATTCAGACTGAGAAGTCTTTTCATAACTGGAAATTCCAAAATCAAGTTATTCTGTTTTTATTTGCGTTGCGTTAAAAATAATCTTCCTGACCTTTATGAGGTCCAAACAATGATGCAACTTCCTTGTCTACGAATCCAAGCCGTTGAAATTCTTTTATTTCTTACAGTTTTCTAACTGAACATTCTTTGACATTTTGAGAAACTACTGTCTCTAACTTTGATACGGAATGGCATGTTTTGTATTTCCTTGCCTCGGGATATTGTGAACGAACCTAATTAAATGGCAATCAATATCTTTATAATGCCCTTGACCCGACTTGGAAGTCGTTATTAAGTTTCTAAAGCCAATCATCTGATCAGTAATGAAGATTATTCTCTATCTTTTTGTTAAGATTCATTGGGAATTACATATGCTTTTTAGAAATATCCAAAATTTATAATCTAGGAGGGGATTAACTGGAATATTGAGAAAATCAGGCTTTAAAAATAGGCTTGTTAAGATTTTCTTATTATTTTTAATTTAAAAATAGTGATAATATGTAAAGTTGTACAGAGAATAATTGTTGACACGGAAGATTTGATAAGTCTATATGTAGGAATTAGCACTGCACGGTTAAAGTATCAATAATATTTACTTTCTTTTGGGTTATCATATTTACTATTAATATAACAGAAAACGTGTGTGTGTAAGCGGTAGTGTTTTGTTGTGAAATTCAGTGCATTCAAAACGTTTCCATGCGTTTTGAAACTTTTAAAATACACATATCTATAAATAGGGTGCACATATCAATAATAAGAGATGGAAAAGGTGTTACATTATACTATATAAGAGAAAGCAGTTGGTGAATTGAATGCTACTTAAGTAACTTTTTAAAATATTTTCACAAGTGCTGCTTCTAGAATCGACAGCTCATGCATCAGCAAATATTATTTTATACTTCCCTCAAGCTGCCATTTTCTGTTTAAAGGCGGGATTCAGAAATTCATTAGAAATGTATAATTTTTAAATGTTTTAGAAAACTGTATTCTTAAGTTAGACAGGGCTGAATTCTTAAGAATTAAAAAGAATTGAAAATATGATACGCAGAGAAAATCGACTATGGCAAGAAATCAAAAGGAGAACTAATAAATTAACAGTCTTGGTAATTACACAGCTATTCCATGTTGAACATCGGCATTCATTTTAGCCTAAAAAAAAATCTAAATCCATAAATAATCTAGAAGAAACATGGAAAATTGTTTTTTTACCCTTTAAATGGAAAATTACTAGTTTTGAAATTAAAGATTAATCCGGAAACTCTTTCAGGGGAATTAGATATACCAGCTGATAAATTTTTTTTCTTTATTATTTGAAAAAAATAATAAAAAGTAAATTTAAAGTTTCAATTTGTAAAAAGCAGACATAGTAATGTCAAGTTAATTATTAACAAAATCATAGACAATCAAAAGAGAAATTGTATAAATTGTTTTAAACCGAAAATAATCTCTGTGAAAATAAAGGTTATTTTTTAAAAGTATTTCAAGTGAATTAGATTCAACTGCCAATCGAAAATTCTCTTTTTTTTTTTATAAATTTGGAAGAAAAAGCAAGGTCAAACCTCTAAATTATATTAAGCAGTGTACATCAGAGAGCATCTCAAATATGGAGAGAGAAGTTTCCGGTATGGTGTATTGTTCGTTTGGATAAATTAAAACAGCCGGGTCTATTTACCTTCATTTCCATGATAAAACATACCTACAACGGAAAGGTAGAAAGTAGACTACAAACCGTCTGCCATTCCCAGAGACGATTTTTAAGACCCGATTTTATCTCCTTGTTATCGCAACAGCTGTCATTGTCTAGTTACTTAAAAAGGACTACTATCAATGCAGTTATATTATGCAAGCATTATTCTCTTCATTAAGATATGTAACTAGACAATGACAGATGCTTATTTATCTAGCACATATTTTCATCAAGAAATGAAAAGGAGCATAATTCTAAGGAAAAAAAAATTAAGCCGTAGGAAACCCTATTTTTTCATCCACTGATTCCGAATTAGAATTATTACTGTAGTGCTTGCTCAATTTTTTGCCATTCTTTTCGGCATAATAATTTCTAAGTTTTTATAAAAGCCGAAATTTTTTTTGTCATTATTCAAAAAACATATTTTTTTTATTCCACATGAGTGAACTTTAACTTTTACACAAATAATAACACTCTAAAATCTAATAATACCCATGGCCTAGATCTTAAGTGAAGAATAATGGTAATCGCGGCATAGTTAATTTTATGGTCTTTTAAGAGCTAAACTTTCTTTAGCACCTAATGACAAGAATTAAAAGATGATTTAAGACAACTCAAAACTTGCTAAACATAATGGGAGAAGTTTTTGAAATTTGAGCAGTTCCTTTCGAAAACTAATAATCTTTAATCACTTTTTTTGTTTGAGCATCTAAAGTGTCAGTTCCCAAAATGATTCATAAGTTATGGCGTTTTAACTCACTAACTGGCAATTTAATCCGACAAAAAAACATACCACAACTTATGCCTCTGTTTTGTCTGCAAACAAGATAAAGATATGTAGTTCAAACACGTTTCAATTCCTGAAGTTATTAAACATTTTTTATATTTAGTCACTTTCGCTTAATCAGGGTAGATTGATCATTGTTAAAAGCAAGCAGATTTTGTTTAGCATTGAAAGATAAAATATAATCGTAAATAGGTAATTGAATGAAGAAATAACCATATACCTTCTTAAACCGTTTATTGTGGTTTCAATAATTTGCAGAGTATGCTGCACCAAATTGCTTAAAACAACGCTAGGGTGTTTGTTAAAAAATAAGTAAAGCTTGTCGTGAAGTTAAAAAAAAAATCTAGTTTATTCTTCTTTGCTCTTCCTCTTCCTCCTTTTCATCCACAAAACATATCTCAAGTGTAGGATGATGAAGGAATGATGGTGGCAAAATCTTGAAGTCTCGTCAGTCCGCAAGAATGGGCGTTTCCTCCTCTCTAATTTCATATGTGGTAAATTAGTTAGGGGTGCTTTATTTTCTATAAAAAATTTAGAAAATCTAGTATGAATTTTGAACACTTTCCTTTTCACCGATTAAATTCACAACTGATACCCATATACAATTTGGATTACAAGACTGTATATTTGAATTTTTCTTATCTTAATTGTTACATTTCAGTTATTATCTTTAGAACACAAAACATACAGACCAACAAATAGTATTTTCCTTAGCGGATTTGTTCCAAAATTTAATACATGTCTATGGGTTTTATGCGAAATTTGTATATCAAATTTCATCCATTTTGTTTTTTACTTTTTTGAGTTATCTTATAACGGGCTATTCAACCCTTACATGGACTTCATCCAAGCATTGATAGAAATCTGTTCAGTTTTTGTTTAGATTATATATGGGTTTATACCATTCCAGTTAAATGCGTTTTTGGGATTACCGTGTACCCAAATAGACATGTAGACGGATTTTATTTCAAAAATAGTTATTTTAATCAATAAGATTTAAAAGGTGGAGATTCATCAAAATCTTGAAGTTTCTTCATTCGAAAATCTCAAATCAAATTAATCGGAATTTTTAATGATTTTGATATTTTCTCTTTGTTTAGCTCTGAACATAAGAAAGTTAAAATGATTATGTTACTGAAGAAAAAGATAAATAATGACTGTTAAGATTTCTTAATGAGGTCACAGTGATTCGTAGAGATTTTTGCAGTAAATTGATTAAAAAAAAGCAGATAGAAGTTTTAAGTACTATTGAAAAGAAAAGAATTCACAATAAATAAGATATAAGTATTTCAAGTATTGTTTAACTGATGAGAAAGCAAAGAGAGAGAGAGAGAGAGAGACAGACAGAGAGAGAGAGAGAGAGAGAGAGAGAGAGAGAGATGCACGGCCAATTTACTAGAAAAAAAAGAAACTTGTTCACAGCAATTAAAACTGGTGAATAATACCTTTTTTAATGAAGGAAAGGTAGACCTAATATCAAGAAAAAAGCCTCATATAGGTTATTTAAAGGGATTTAACCTCAATATCCAAACATCAGAACGCTATTGTTCAAAGCAACAATTCCTCTTATTAAAAAATATATATTTCTTTAATGAATTGCTATTATTAAGAAACTCGAAGTTTCTTAACCCATTTTAAAGTTGAGGATAAATTATTGAGCAGATTGTTTTTAACATTGATGTAGGAGTCAAATATTAGAATAATTATCCTCAAAAATCCACTACCAATTCTGAGTTATTAATTTGTCCTTCAAAATTTCTAATACCTTATTTTTATTGTTAATTTCTGTAATGAAATCCAATGCCACCAAATCTGATACTAAATCTTTGTTAAATTCAAACATGATTCGGTTCGAAAATAATTAAAAAATTGTTTAATTAATAATTATTCTTATAAGATAACATTAAGAACTCCTACCTATTTTTTGCAATTACTTGTGTAAGGCAACAATATGAATTCCTAACAATTTTTTGCTATTATTTGAGCAAGGCAAAAATATGAATTCATAATTATTATGAAACTTAAATCTATCCGTTTATAATTACTTGTTAAAAATATCACCATAAAGATTTAAATGGTGATTATTTCCCTGAAATTAATCTTTAGTGTTTAAGTATAATTTGTAAAGTAGGATTTCGTCAATTTGTAGTATAAAGAATACAAGAAACAGTTAATAACAGAAAAAAATCCTTGTATAGAAATTAATATAATTTTGAACTCCACATTCCAGGTTTTTCTCAATATCTGAAAATTCTAGAAACATTCAATAATAAGAAATAATCTCAAAAGAAAATTTTTAGACCAAATTTAAATTTAATTTGAATTATTTGGATGTGTTTTTGTTTTATTCATTTGATAACTTGAAAAAATAATTTTATATTGCTTGAAATAAAAATACGAATTCCATTCTTTAAAATAAATGGAAATGCTAGATTTATAGAACTATGATGATTAGCCGGTCTATGCCAAACTATCATAAGTTTCTTAAAGGTATGAAATTCCAATTATTTTTTGATTTGAATTACTATTTATGAAAGATATTTCATTTCGGATTTCGCTTTTATTTTTTCTGAAATTTTCCAAACTTTATCTAAAATGAAGATTAAAAAAATAATTAGATTAATGTTAATCTCTTTTCAAAGCAGATTTTAAATGGTAACAATAGTAACTTCAATCTATAGTTAATAAATAATTATTTTAAACACACGTGCACACACACACACACACACACACACACACACACACACACGCATTGTGAAGTTTCTAATTATTAATATCAATTACCTTTTTTGATAAAAAAGATCTGAAGAAAAATATCATTAATATCTATCCCTCCGGAATAGAAAAATTTCTTTCTTAATTAAAGCCTAACCATAAATACCAAATTTTAAGTAGCTAATATTACTTAAGAATGTTTAAACAATAATTAACAGTTTTTTTTAATTGCCTTTATAAATAAGTGTAATTAGAGGCAATTGGGCGAGGTAATTTTTTAGCTACAAAACAATCAAGTTTTGGAGCGGTAATTTTCTCGTCTTGGTTAATTGCTAGCTATGAAGTTAAACCTCGAAGCATGTTAATTGCTTTGGGATTTTCCGTTCTTTAGAAGTTCTATCAAGAAAATTAGTAAAATGATCAGTTTTTTTTATAGAAGCTGGATAATTTTAGAAGCTGCCAGGAACATTTTTCTAAATTAGAATTTTTTCTTTCATCGTTTATTAATGCATTTCCTGTTCAGAAAAATTATGAGGTTTTCACAATGTTATATTCTTTTTATTGGATGAATTTTAACTGGAATATGCTTACTTACCAAACTTGCAAATTGTATTTCCCTTTTCACTTGGAATTAACTTTTTGAAGGATTATTTTTTTGAGCTTCGAAATTCTATTTTATTAATCTTTACTTTTTCAAGGGAGACAGTCATATTTTTTGAAGTAGGCCTTGATGGAGTTTCTTTCTTTGAAAGTTAGTGGGATAAGGAAACGGAATTTTTTTATAAATACCGGACTTAAACCATTTTCGTGTCAGCACCTTTTTTATGGTGGATTTTAACATTTTCTCCACATTTACTGTTTTTGGTATCCCATTCTCAGAGTCCTGTTACAATTATAAATCCTTTATTGAAATTTCCTTTGCATTAATGGAATCATGTTTATATATTCTTTTCTTTATTACATAGACTTATTTTTGTAGCAGACATTTAGAAAAACCCACGTTTCATCAATTAATTTCCATTTATCTCCTGTAAAATGGTTTCCATACATAGTTATACAAACTGTCTGCGTTGAGCTACACGCTTTAGCAGAAGATAGCAGACATTATACTGCTTAGATTTTTTAAGTTGTAAATAATGGTTTATTATGTTATTTATTGTTGTTGCAAATGTATTTAAAGACTTTTGATTTCTGTATCGGTGGATTTTCTTTTTTTATCAGCGATTTCTCTTGAGAAATATTTAAAACAATATTAATTTTTTTGAGTATTTTTTCAGAATTCCCTTTCCATGAAAAAGTTATGATTGGCTATTTTCTATATCCGAATAATAATGTTGCTTATTTTGTAAATTTTTAGGAAAAATAATTAATTTCACAACGTTTCGGAATTTGAAACATCAATTATGGTGTAAGAATAAGTCTCTTTGGGAAGCTCAAACTCATACACTTCAATGCATAGCTTGTCTGAATTATACATTTTGAAAGAAAAATTAATTAATTAAAGGATGGATCGAGGATATTTTTTATTTTAAATAATAATCTGTTATTAGAAATTTTATTAAAAAACGTCTTTCTTTAAAAAATTCTTTTAAGAAATCGTTTTCGAAAATGTATAAACACCGTGCTATCTATTGCAGATATTCCTAAATTGTTTGAAAGGAAGTTAGGGTTCAATCTCCAGAGACATTAGAAATCACTTTCATGTGGCTTCTCAAGGATTTTCGCAAACGAACAAGTTCATAATAAGAAACATTAAAAGATCATTCCTAAATAGTGAAGGAAAAAGTCTGCTATTACTAATAATGTTAAATGATTTTTATTGATAGTGTGGACCTTAAAATAATAATAAATGCTTAACTCACAATGAAAACTATGAAAATAGATATTATTACAATAAGATCTTAAATTTCAGATCCTTCACCATGATCTTTTTGTATCATTGATTTATTCAGCATTTCCAACAATGCTATAAATTTTCTTTGACTTTTTTATTCAATTCAAAACTACTAACTTCTTTCTCCTCCATCTGTATTGGAAACAAAAGAGAATTATGAATATTTTAATTTTTATTATCAGCACTTTTCTGATTGTCTCATTCGTCTTTAGTTATATTATTATCATCAGAAACAACGTGATTAATCAGTTTTGCCTCCATTTATTATCTTGATGATTTTCTTCAGTAGATTATTTTTCCTGTTCATTTCCATCAGCACGTTCATTAATATTCCGTTGTTCAGACTTTTCAGCTTCACTGTCACCATTGGCTTCTTCACCTTCGTTTTTATCCCATTTAAAATATTAGTCTGCATTTCTTTCTGGTATTGTTCCATACTTTCTTGTTTTTGCTTCATATCTGCTTGTGAGCCCTCTTGTTTCCCCTCTTTTATTATGGCTAGGAATTGTTTAAACTTTGTTTCCATTTCTGTCATTACTTTAGTCTTTATTATTCATTCTCTCTACTGAATTCATTTTGTTAGTTTGACGAGTTTGTAGATTGAATGGATTTAAGATGGCGCAAAGAGAAATTTATTTACTGTTGCTATTAACAAATACTTATATTTAATAAAGCGAAAAGAATCTAGCCTTCAATAGATTACTACAATTAAAATTAGTTACTCATATAGTAGGAAAAAATTGAAGACGCTATGCCGCAAATCGACTTTAGACCTTTTAAGAGTTCAACAATTTCGCTGAAATCAAAAACACTAACGACTGCATACCATATATTGCATTTTCGGCTTTTGTACACTCTCGGAAGACTATCCAGTTTTTCGGAAAATAGCAGAAATTTCGGAATGCGAAATCACTATAAATATCACCAAACTTCTCAAAAATGAAAATTTTAAAAAATTTAAGAAAATGACGCGATGTGATTACCATCCTGATCGAAAAAAGTATAACTGGTTATGATAAGAAGCTATATAAACAATTTAAATTCTTAATCATTTCTACCCAATTGTTTTAATATTATACTACCTTAAATAAACCAATGAAAAAAAAATTAAAAATTAATAGTCTTTTTTCACCTTTAGGGTTACACCAGAATTAAAAAAAAACTTATTAGGAAACTACTGACTGTTTGATTTACATTTAGCTCCGACATGTTCCTCTGATAATCAATCAAATGGGAGAAAATCAATAAAACCCTTTATTTAAAGAAATTTCTGGAAATTTTCTCGAAATTCAGCTTGAAATAATTTTTAATAAAACGCCGCAGTCACATTCTGGAGATTTTTATAAAGAAACGTCTTCGTTATACTGAAAAAAAAACCCATGAGTAGTTAAAATTTGAAGTATATACAAATCTCCTTAGCATCTTTTATAATTTATAG
Organism: Argiope aurantia; assembly: GCA_026543865.1. Classification (NCBI taxonomy): domain Eukaryota; kingdom Metazoa; phylum Arthropoda; class Arachnida; order Araneae; family Araneidae; genus Argiope; species Argiope aurantia. The sequence goes on along the minus strand of JAPMOR010102616.1, from coordinate 362,697 downwards.
AAGGAATCAATTAAAAAAGATACCTTGAATTATTCGTTAATTCCCATCCAGTTGGCCCTTTTTGCAAAATTGTCTTTTTAATTTTAAGTTTTATCCATGGCTTATAAATGATAAAATAAAAGTTTAATGTTTCTTTTTTAATTACCTTATTGGCTAGAGAATCTGTTTTACATGTTACCTACTATATTAATATGAGTCTTTATCCTATGAAATTTTGTATATACTTTATATTCTAGCATTTCTTTGATCTTAACAATTAATGGGTAATCGTTGATGACAAAATTTCAAAAAGAATACTAAGAAGGTCAAACAGGCCGGCCGCCATTCAATACGATGTCCAAAATTTCTCTCCACGTGGCTAACTGGAACAGAGTGGACGTTTTTTCATCGGACACGGTCCATTCCCGACACATCTATACAGATTCCATCTGACCATTTCTCCTACTGTAGGTGTGTTGAGATAGGATCTCCAATTAACTATGCCATAGATCGCATGTTAACTCTGCCATGACTGATGAGAAAGCCAGAAACAAATCTCGAGAAAGAATGGTATAAGACAGCTACATCGAATATTCTTTCTCGCTGCAAGATCCATGCTGTAATAAATCATATTCACAAAGGTCAAGATCTCTTCAGAACCACTCAATAGCCAAGATCAAAATGTCATTTATCAAAATGAATTTAAAATCTTCCTTCTTAACTGTAACACACCAATGATAATTATCAATTTTTTACCATTTTATCAGTTTGTTTCCCTCATTCTTTCCTTTCATCTTGTTCTCATCCAGTTGGTTAGATAACTCAGTGTTATAGGCACGTGGAGGGAGCGCAGATGGTATTATGTCTATTCAAATTTATGAGAACTGAGCGAGAATAAGTATAAAGATGTATTACCTGTAAATAATTCCCCATCTTTTTCTTGTAAGGTAATGATATAAAAGGATGATAAAAATATAAAGGTTTGATTTGTTTTTTAATGCAAAGTAGGTCAAGAAATGACAAAATATTTTAAAGTGAATACAGATTTAATCTCTACTGCTCTTTCTGTTGATATAATTAGTTGCATAAAGATATAAATAGAGAATTAGTTTAATGCATAGCACAATAAACAGAACGGCGTGGTTTCTAAAAATAGTACATTATATGTCATTCAAATTTTGAGTTTAATAATATTTTGCTCAGGAAGCCATTAAGATTATTACACAAAATATTTAACAAAAATTTTAAGCACCCATTAATTTTAGCGAATTAACTGAGTGCCAAAGGCGACTAATACACAACAGATGTGTAAACACATTTCCATTTTACGTTAAAAGATCTTTCATGTTCCCTTAAGTAAAACTAAAATTCTTAAAAATGCTGGAAAATGATATTTAGTATGGTTTTCAAAAATCAATTTAATACCATTGGGAAGGTAAAAATTGCACTGCAACTTTCATTAAAAGCAGTTAATATAATAGATTTACTTAATAATCGCGTCACTTACATTAGACGTTTATTTTGATGGCATATCTAGGGATGAAAATGTTGAGACATTTTACGAATACGAGTTTGTCTTTAGTCAAAGCTAATGCATGTATTTAAATTGGGTAAGATGCTAGATTGTTTCTTTAAGTTCAATTTAATGAAAAATGTAAGTGGCCTAAGTATATGTTTACATACAAAGAAACAGACTAGTAAAATTTAAAAATTTATCAGTTTTCGAAAATGAAATTTTTACATAAATACTTGAATTATTAAATAATTACTTATTAGTTATTTGTATTTAATGCTACTAGGAAATTAGAATTTTGTTCAGAGAAAAGTCTGTTTCTTTGATTTATGTTGCAAATTGAAGGTTTTTGATTTCATTGACAAATGGTGCTTGTGCATCGTACTAAAGAATTAAATATTGATTTTGCAATTAAATGATCCAGGATTTCATCGACAGATGTTTTTAGCACATATTTTTTGTTGTGTCAACGTGTTCAAAACAATTAATCTCTTAGTTATTAATTTCATTTCTATGCTATTTAGAAATGTAAGAAGGCGCATTTCAGATACATTTTATTGTATTATTTCTGAAACAAAAACAGGAACTTATAGCAAGCACACAAAAAGTTTTGTGACTTATAAGGGAATGAAGCCTTGACAAAAAAAGTAGTGTCAAAATTGGTTAGCCAATAATCGCTCAGTGACTTTTTAACTCTAAAATGTGCAAAAAATTTGGTTGTGCTGTAAAAGTTGATGAGAGCCATTTCAAGGTTATTATCGATTCAAATCGTCACAGCACAACACTTTCGATTTCAAAGTCAATGTATTGCATACATGCATTAAGAAAACAGTTTGGCTACGTTAAGAAACTAGATGTGTAGCTTCCTCATCAACTTAAGGAAATAGATTTGACGTAACGCATTACCATCTGGGATATTTTTATTTTATTTTTCCGCTTCCGAAACGCAACGAAATTGATTCACTTCTGAAACGATTGATTATTGGCGACGAAAAGTGGATAATTTACAATAATGTTAAATAAAAAATTGTGGATGAACCAGCTAAAATAACATTAAAAGCTGAGATTCACAGAAAAAAGAATATGCGGTATGTTTTGTGGGATTATAATTACACATTGACTACTCCGACTCTCTCTGAGACACACGATAAAATCTGAATGATCGGACAGCCGCGACAGCATTGGCGGGAACAAAGGTTGATTCCTAAGAGCCATCACTGGCCACGGTGCAACCCTTCCAGTGGGAACCCCGTCCCGTCATCAGTAGGAGTTGTCGACCCCACACCATTTCTGTACCCATTCAGATGGTGAGAACAACTACCATGCTACCATGTCATTCCCTCCTCATATCTGAGGTATCATCCCCACGGTAGGTGGGATTATAAATGAATTCTGCATTTTGAACTTCTACGAAGACACCAAACTGTTGATTCAAACATCTATATTTAAAAAATCATCCGACTGAAAGATGCAGTTCAAGAATTCGCATATTGGAAGTTTACTTCTTTCCAATATGATAATCACCTCACACATATATAATTACTCGCCGAAAATAATTGGAGGTAAGTTGGGTTATGATGTTATATTCACCATATAACCTTGCATCTGCCCCTTCAAATATCCATTCTTTTCTTGCAATGCAATTCAATATTCTTAAATGGTGAAATTTTCTCTTTTGAGGATGATGTAAAATTTGATTCATTTGATTCAGTTTTTTTTGTTGACAAAAATCAGAAGTATTATGAACTTGGAATTCTAACACTGGATGAAAAATTATTAAAGATTATCGACAAAAATGGTTAAGACCTAATTTAAAAGCAGTATTTTGGAGTGATAATTTTTAATTTTCTCCTTATTTAAAATTTCTAATTTCTTAGTTTCAACCGAATAGAAGCATGTCTTTTTGTTAAAGGATTTTTCCTAAGAAGTCAAGAAAACATTTGTCAAAATTATCAAATGAAACTTAAATGAGAATTATAATTATATAAATTTCGGAAGTTATTTTTTTAATATAAACTAATTTTGAAGCCAATAATTGAATATAATTCATATTTTCTGTGTTCGATATATTAATTTTTTCATTTTATATTTATCGACGATTTTTATTCTATAGCATATGTTAAAATAAATATTATGTCTCACACATAGATATTCTGCTTCTATAAACTATTTAATTCAAGAAAATCCAATCCGAGTTTTTCGGAGAATTTTTAGAGCAATAAAATTTAATGTTCCGATAGTTTTTTTTTCACATACATTTTATAATTAAATAAAAGTTTTGTCAATCATAGGGCTATTAAATTTCTTCCACTTTCAGCATTTTATGTGCAGACACTCTTGCAGAAAACAGGCTATTAACTTTGATATTGAATGCCACTCTCTGACATGTTTTGAATTTCATATCCGTGGACTTGGGAATTATCATAATTAAATGACAATCAATCGGTTTATAGTGTACGAAGAGTTTTTTTTAACACATTATTGCGTTGCTTGATAAACATTGTAGAAACAATAAAAATTCCTGTTTGTCTCATTAAATTCACATTTATATCTTTTAGATGTCGATTATTATTTAATAATTACTCCATTTGTTTTAGTGAGACTGCTTGAAAAAATATCTCGCTTTTCTATAAATTCTATTCAAGAGCAGAAATAGTTTTAGTCTCTGTTTTTAAAAAAGTTGAGAAAATGATAATCAGAACTCTAAAGACAAAGAGTTTTATAAATGGGCGCAAAAAATTTAAAATAACAAGATATTCTGAATTTATTTAATATTTATTTTCAGAATATTTGAATAAAAAATTGAATTAAATTAATGATTATTCGTAAGAATGAAAATTATTATTATTTAATCTATTTTTAAAATTTAAATATAAAATCGTAAAATTATAAAATACAACGATAAAATTAGGTTTAGGTTTTAATTATACAGCAAAAGTGTTTCTTGAAGATTTTCTGATATTTCAGCAATAAATATCAGTAAAATATCAAAAATATCAAAAAATTGTTATATAATCACAATATTATATATACAAAAATATCAATATTCGATAATTTCGCTTGAAATGTTTATTTCGATCGACAGCTTGCAAAAAATGCACATAATTAAAGACTTTGTAATCGAGCAATTTCGGCACTTTCTTTCTTACCAATTATATTTCTTCTAATGCAATAAGTTCATTTCGAGAAATTCTTTAAAGATACTTTGAAAAATTATAAACTTTCATAAATTGTGAAAAGTATTTTTGATTTATATAATAAGAAAAAACTATGATGCAAATAATAAAATAAGATAGTAAATGAAATAATCACAGAAATATTTATATTAAATGCTTTTAATGTATAGTAGCAATATTTGACAATTCTAAGATAGAGAAAAGAGGTTAGTTACATCAGAAGTGGTTTGCTGTGCAAAAGATTGTAGTTTTCCTTTTTGTTATTATATATTTGGTATTAACTTTGGAAAATTATATGTATTTAAAACAAATCCATAAAATGATAAGGTTCCTAACAGTATTTATTACATCTGATTGATGATTACTTGATGAAACTATTCGGGACAGTGAACAAACCAAGCATGGGACAATATACACATGCATTTAAAATAAAAAAATCTAATCTCCATATAAATATAATACAGAAAAAATAAACTATATTTTAAACTATATTCAAAATTTCATATTAGCATCCTTTCAGCAACTATGCGTTTCTTATTCCATCAAGCAAATGTCGGGTATTTCATCATTTTAAAGAAACTTATAGGCAGTAACATCTGTCACGCAATTCATATAAATCTAGCAAATGCGTAGGAAATTCAAACTATTTCAATAATATAAGAGTTATTGATGCAAAGCAAATCCCGTTTGGTACTTGATTGACAGGGAAAGTAGTTTACGGATGGTAAGCTGGAATTCATGAAAAACGATCCTCAAGTAAAAACGTGCCTTTTTTGCAGAAAGTAATACGTTTCTTTTTTATAGTAAGATTTGGAAACAAGTTCGATATTAACTTTCAATGTTTCGTACGAATATTTATCTTTATTCAGTTATATGGTTTCCGAAAAAAGTGGAACAAGCATTTATTTCCTAAAATAGCGCTTTTCAATGCATATTTCCAATTATGAACTTTCATTTAATAGGATAAGTGCTTGTATTTAAAAATACTTTGACTTCAGTGGAAGTTGACAGTAAAGAGTTAAAAAAATTAAATTTTTAAACATGTAACATAGTGTAAAATGTTTTTTCTTACATTCATCTATGCATACAAAATTTCGAGGATCTACTAATAAATTTTGCAAAGATATATAAAAAAAGGAGTTAATAAATATCTGTAAGATTAGTTTCTAATCTGTAGTTTTCAGGGATAAATCACATATCCCAATAGAGTATTATATAGGTTGAATAAAACATTAACAATGCATTTACTAACTTTTATTAAAATAAAAAATAATACAAATAGTGCATTGTTTGAAATATAAGATATTATTTGAAGGACGCAGAAATTTGTTTAAAACAAACCTCATCAATACATACAAAAAGTTGTCATTTTATAATAATACCTTTTTACACGTACACTTTTGATTACATATAGCATAAACCTACATCGTTTTAAAAAAACGTTTCTTGTTACTTAAATACTTCAGTTTTCAAGTTTGACATCACGAGCACAAAAAACGAAGAATTTTATTTTCTTGTTCGAAATTCCACAACTTCTCTGAAATACCTTAAGTGCTCAATTTCTCAAGTTTCTTTTCTTTTTTTATTAAGTTGGAGTTGCAATTGTGGACTAATCAAAGTGAAGGGCACTACGAGGTATTAGTTAATTTCTTTCTATGGAATTACATCATTTGCTTACATGGGACTCATGCTATTCAATGTAGTCACGTTTTAAATTTAGAGACTTAATAAATTAAGGCTTCAATTCAGTAAGCTATGAAATATTTGCCAGCCTGTCAGCCGAAACGCGCACACACACACACACACACACACACACACACACACACACACACACAC
>JAPMOR010102616.1:343504-356183 GCA_026543865.1 Argiope aurantia | reverse complement strand
CACACACACACACACACACACACACACACACACACACACACACACACATCAATTAAAGGAACTTTGAAGATAAGAAATATTTTTTTGTCGCATTTCTTTGAGAATTGCTTTTTTTTAAACGTAACGAACTGATCGCCCTACTAATTTGAATTTCTCCGTTTAAATAATTAATACTGAGAAACGACAAATTCGTTTTATGAAACTTTTTTGTACCAGAGAACGTGGTCTCCCCTGAACTTTTGTGCACACTTTGCATTAATGGTCTTATCCTCTCCTTCCACCACAAAACTGTGAACCTCAGATAAGCCCACGGATGTATAGGAATGCATGGCATTGGCGAAAAATAATTATGGAGTGTCGATCTTTAACATATATCTAACTTTTTACTGAATATATCACGCGAATTTGTATTTTGGATATTTTTTCCTGATCAACTGAAATCAAAATTTTACCAGAATTACAGTTGTTGTCACAAGATCACATACCACATTTTACTGATTTAAGTCATTGTATTTATGATTTATTGAATTCAAACAAGAGTTACAGAGAAAAGTACCGACAGACAGACGGGCAACCCTTTGATAGATCTGGTTAAAAATGTGATAAGAATATATATTTTAGATATTAAATTTGTATCAAATTTTATCTATCTAGGTCCTTTTGTTTTATAATAATCAAGTTCACTTGTACTCGAAAAGTTAGACGACGGATTTCTTGTGAATGGTTTTCTTCCAAAATTTGTTGAAATCTACATATTTGTTGTATAGTTCGGATACCAGATTTCATACATCTTTCTCTGCATGGATTTATTTCTTAAATATGAAATCTACAAATTTGTTGCATAATTCACGCACTAACAGACATAATTCCAAAAATGTGTTTTTTGATCTCTGGGTAGTCTGAAATTCGGAAATCGATCAAAATCTGGAATTAAAATTTTTTTATCAATTACAACACTTAGTCTATACTTCGTGTACGAAAAAAATTAAAAAATTATAGTTTGGAAAAAAGATTTTTTTTTATCATTCTGTAAAAACAAACTATTTAATAAACAAACAGTAAGAGTTGTCAAATTTGCAAAATAGTGACCGGTATCGCTTGAGAAATCATATTCTTAGAAAGACAGTATAAATACACTGAATTAAATTATTTTTACAAACGAAGTGACATATTTCGTTCCAATACTTTCTTGTTAGAAATCTTAACCAGATTATTAACTTCATATCCTTTTATGCATACCCTTACTAACATTAAATGAAAGAGCTTATAAAACAAATTAAATTTTACTAGATCATTTTCAAACTTTAAGTTGCACTCATTTCTGCCACTATTCGATAAGCCATATGACTTGTTAGGTAATAAAAACTAATATACAGTATCTTAGAATTGTAAAGAAATCTTTCTGCAGCAGTCCTTAACTTTATTAGTCCCGAATATGATTTCTTTTTGTGCATGTTTTTGGTAGTGTCAGTAAGTATATTGCTTTTGGTGAGTGAACTGTCAGACTAGTCGAAGTTTCCATATTAAATCTACATACGGAAAAGTGGAATACTTTCAATCTTCTTTTCAAACAACGTTTTTCTTTATGTTTGTGTCACGAAAATAAGGTAGCAGGGGCAAATAAATAAATGCGGTAAATCCAATAAAAGTGCATACTAATTAATACATGATATAGATATATTTATATATATATTTTAAAGAATTTGTTTTATATTTAAGAGTTTGAGTAAAAGGCATTAAAATTGAAAGCAAATATATTTATTGATTTTTATGATATTTCAAATTGACACTAACTATGGCTCTCTAACCAAAATAAATTAGAAGACAAATAAATTACAATGCTACAGGGAGGTACTAGTGAAATTAAATCTTTTATTAAAAGTAATGAATAAATTTATTTAATAATTGCACAATATCTTATTACGCACCTAGTATAAGGTGCAAAGACATTAAATTTTACTAATATTTAAAGAGTGAGAATATAATGGTTACATAAATGAGTTGTTTATTTGTATGCTAGATTAATTTAAAAAGTTTCATATTTTAACAGTTTCGACATCTGTTTTGCAAAAATGACTTGCAATAATCTGCATTCTTGTTGCGTTATATAGAAATATAAGCTTTTGAGTGCAAAAAAGGATGTAAATAACTAACTATGAAAATTATAATAAGGCCACGCTACAATTTTTAAATAGAAGTCTCGAATTTCGAAACGAGATTTAGCGCAAATTGCATAGGCTATACAAATTCTTGATGCATAAAATGAAAGGAGTCTTTCACAGCTACATAAACAATATTATGAATTAAAGAAAAAATTCCCTCATTTACTATTTTATAAAGAGAATAAAAACATCCCGCCACTGTAGGTTTGTACGTCTATTAATAGAAAAATACAGCAATGTCTTGAATCTCATTATATTTTACTTTCTGAATCTCTGTATCAAACAATATTAAGAGATCTATAGCATTTCTTGTTTTTTTAAAACTGAGTTTAGTATCATGATTAAATACCATAAATAAGTATTTAATCAAGATATTAAATGAAATGAGAGACTTTTAAATGCGATGATCTGTGAAGACACAATATAAATACCTATTTTGAAAATTAAATTATTCTAATTTATTATAACTATATTTATATCAAGTAAAAAGGTTGAGTTATATGGAATATCTTTTAAAGAAGTCGTAGTAATTAAAGTGTCCAAAAATAATTTTAATTTAATCTTGAAGTATCCAGGGTGATTTTAATTAAAGTTACGATTTCAAAAATCGATCATTTTAAAACTACTACTCAGAATGACTTGATTTTTTGGCAGTGCATTCGTGAGGCAATTGAATTTTATTGGCTAGGGAAAAGTTCCACAATGTACTGATAGATGGCGCTGTCAGGTTTCACGTTGTTTGGAGATATGTGAATTACTTAACGTGACATGCTCTTTGCCTTAAAGCTTCATCATGACTCGCTCTCTGCTCTTGATGTTTTTTTATCAGTACGATAACTGTGCATTTACACTTATCAGCGCATTTTCCTTAATGAGGACGATTTCAAAGATTCACATATATATGATATTTGTGATTTCAAATATATATATATATATATATATTAATATTTGAGTAAGTTTTATTTCCTTGAATGAAATTTTCTATATCTATAATGCTCATGAATCAAAACTAATTATTAAAATCAAATTGGAAAAAAGAGTTATCCATTGACAGGAAGAAAAATGCAATGCCAAATCTATACTTATAATAAAGCTCAATGTGTGTGTGTGTGTGTGTGTTTTGGCGCTCTACAGGCCAGACCATTCAACCTACAGCTACCAAATTTGGCACGTGTATACCTTGGAGGCCGGTAATGTGCACCTGGGGGTTATTTTTTCGAATTTTTATCTAGAATTTTATTTATTTAAAAATTAAGCGAAATTTTGACGTGTTTCTGCTATAACTGCCGAAAATATTACCGCACAAAAAAGATTTTTACATGAAGTTAAAGATAAAAAATTTATCTTTTAAATGATACTACTGTTTTAATCTTAAAATTAAATTTCTATTTTTAATGAGTTTTTAAATAAATATTTTAACTATGTTTTTCAATAATTTTTTTCGTCAAAAATAAAAATTAAGATTAAGCACGTTTCGCATTCATGGGGAAAAAATAGCTTTTTTCAAAGTGTTGCCATCACATTGATTAAAGCTCTAACTGAAAATAAATTAAATCTTTTTGGAAATGAAATCTGCAAAAATATAATTTTCGGCACGTGTCTGTAGTAAATGAAACAAATATGAAATATTATTTTTTCTAAAAAATAAATTCAAGAAAAATTATTTTATGATCTTTTACACTCTCTATACAGGGTGTTTATTCAGTCTCGGATCCATTTTGATATTTAATGACTCATAAAATAATGAAGATGTAAACAAACTTATGGCATTTATTGATGGAATAACTCATATATTTTCCTTTTCAGGTTTGAATATTTTTATTTTTGTAAATATCGTCTGCGCGTGTTTTTAATTTCAGATAATTTCATTTTCCAGTCTAAATATCTGTACTTTTCTAAATATCGTCTGCTTATTAATTACATTTTTCTCTCTTTTGTTTTTGGCAACTATTGAAATGTTATGTTTACTTTTGATGTGTTTGTTCTATGTAGTACTTTTGTATGTGATGTTTTATTCGAGCGGATATTAAGGAGAATGCATACACCACAAGAGAAAGCACAGATTTTATGGTGGTCATAGAGTTAATTTCCAATCAACTAAATCACTGACTTTTAAGAGTTAATTTCCAATCACTTAAACTGACTGATTTATGAAAATTTGAATATCACTATTCAATAAAAAAAAAAAGGATAATTTTAGATTTTCCATCGATCGCTTCAAAGAAAATACGCCAATCAGCGCGCAGGTTTCTCAAGATTAATTGGCCTAAGATTATGAAAATGTTGAGTTTTTCTAAATTTTTAACATTTAAAACTTCATAAATAAGTCTTAGTTGATAGTGGAAAATAGAAACATTCATTCATTTATTTAAAATTTGGTGTGTCCAGAATATTTCTCAGAATATGATACCTTACTGCATTAAATTTAGACTTCATAATTTTTGAAATATATTTATAGGCAGGAACAAAACATTATTATTCATTTCATTTCAATCCTTTTGAAAGCAAAACTAAAAACTGAATTTTATATTGAATCTGAGGAATTTTTGTTGAATTATTGCTTGAGATATTACATAAACTATGAAAAATATTTTGTAGTTAACATAAGACTTAAATACCGAGCGATTCTGTTTGCAATACTCATATTCAGTAATAATAATAATTAATAAATAACAATAAAGATTATAAATAAAATAAAGCGCTTGGTTTTATTAAAAAATATATTAATATTAATTGCAATTTCGTCATTTACATTTGAAATTAAAGTTGAAGTTTTACCGGAAATGGCAACAAATTAGCAAAATATATATATTAAATTGAACGAAAAGATCTAAACATTATAAGTTTGGTATGACTATCAAACTTTGAAGATTAAAAATGTTTTGTTTGAGAATCCTTTAAGAGACCAGTTACTTAAAATATTTAATTGAAAATTGTAGCGAGCGGTAATACTGGCGAACCGGCTGGTCGCCAAAGGCGGCTAGTATAAAATAAAATTAATGCTGTTGGAGTGAGAATATTATAATATTCTTATTTCAATTGGAGGGAGAATATTATGAATCAGCATAAACATAAAATAATAAAACATGTAGATTTCAGTTCATTAATCTTTCTTATAATCCAGCCTGAAAAAGTAAAGAGGAAGATTCTGATCTCATAATAATTTTTAGCCATGCTTAGTTTTATAAATGACAAATAAATAAATCATTTTAAACTTAAAAAAACCTATCTCCATTGTTAGATGCCAAAACAAAAATTGGGATTTCGCATCTGATGATGAGACAAGCCAAAAGGGCGGAGATATTTTTGACTTTTCTCAGTGTTACAAAAGGTAGTGACAAATTATAAATAATTAGAAATACTGATTGTTTTCAAACAGGATTACTGAAAATAGGGTTAAATTTTGGTCCTTTTATTTTGGAATCGGCAATAAAAAGAAATCTTTGAGATTTTTGTTTTAGAGCACAGAGGTAAATAGAGAAGTTAAAAGGAAAACTCAATTTGGAGACAGCGACCTCAGAATCAGAGAAGTTCGATAAAGAAACAATGACGAAAAACACTAAAGTAGCCGTTTGGGCCTACTTGCTTAGGTTTCAGTTTTAAAATTTGAAATTCGAATCTATTGTAAATAACTTTAGATTACTGAAAAGTATTTTAAAAATAAGGTCTTTGGAAAAGTTTCAAACGAGTTAAAATAACATGCAAAAAGATCTAAAATTGCCAGACGATAAAAACCGTGTTCTTCAATTATATTTTTATTAATTTAAAACTGCTGGAAAAAATAGAATTGGTTACTTATTTAAGTATTTTTTTCTAAGAAATATTAAAAATTGTGAAAGTATCTGTTTTTTTATATTTATTTCTAAAGTATAAGTGCGTATAAGATAAATATTTTTAAAAAAGTATTTTAAAATCACTAGTTATACGGTACATTCTGTACTAGAGTTAGAAGCGATTCGATACAAATTTATTTTAGTAACTGCAACATTTCTCGTTTTTATTTAATAGAAATTTGAAACTAATAATGACAAGTTTTTTCGTTCAATCATGAACAAGTTTTGGGATAGGTTTGGAGACAAAATATTCTTTATTATAGAGACTTCCAAAAAGACGTTGTGGATTATTTTTCGATTTGCAGATTTTCGGACGATTCGTAGAAGTTTGCAAAAACGTAACCACGCTAACCAGTTAATAGTACTCGAAAATTTGATCTGTGTTTGGGAAATGATGTTTCCAACCGATTAAAGACAAAAACTTATGGAAATTCTTCAAAAAATATGTATTATTTCTTCAAAGTTTCAAAGTGAGTTTCCTTGAGAAGATGAATCGGAGTATCAGTATTTATCAAGTGACATTGAGTCTTCCTTATAAGGAATTACCAGACTTTTATTAAGTTCCAATTACGAGGATGAAGTTTAATAAGAACTTTAAGCTTAAACTATCTTAAATCCATTTCCTAATTTAAACTGACTTTGAAGCTCTGAGGGAACATCTGAGATGTCTCACTTTCTTCCAGCGCATACTTTATTATCTTCAGTTAGATGGCAGGTAATGTTAAAGATGTCACTATATTATTTTTGAGTTTATTCTTTGAACTTTAACTAAAGAATTAGCGCATAAAGCCGAAGGAGGATAGTTTTATTAAAACGATGACCAATATCCTCGTAAAATTTATCTCTAAGCCATAAACATTGAAGTATAGTTTTAACAATGCCGAAAGTTTCGTAAAGTGACGAACTTTCTAGACTTTAGAATAACAAGAGCTTTGTTCTTGTATATCCTTATGACCATCTTGCGTAATAGTTAAGAGTTTTATTTACCGAGTTAACTGTATAAGTATGCTATCCTATCGAACTATTCAAAATCTAATTAATTCTTACAGTCTATGAAGTATGTACAAAGGAAAAAGTTTTGAAGTTACAAAAAATTCGAATTTTGACTAATCTCCACATTCCAACCTACCTGAGTCCAAAGAGCAGATTTTTGGAATTAATGTCCATATAACTGTGATATATGGACATATGGAAGGCCACTCTACAACGGGGAGTGGCCTTCCCAAAACTTTCTTACGGTATTATCTAATCGACCTCAGGTGTCTTCCTTGTCATCGGACCGCGGTTCAAAATTACGAGGTCCGTCAAAATATCCCTAGTGTTGCTTTAAAACGGGACGTTAATATAACTAAATAAGACTAAATAAGTCGTAAAAAAGGCTCTCAAAATACCTATTTTGTTTTCTGGTGCTTGTGTATTAACCGCATGCCAGAGAATAATCGTCAAGGATCTTACTCTTTTATTTATTTTGTAACTATCGTTCGTCTATGGCATATGTTAATAATACTCATGTTCCTTTTTGAAAATATATGGGAGGAATTTTCAGGAGACCACTCCCGCCGGTTTCTATCTTGTAGAAGTTATATAACAGTCCCTTTCTGCTGGTTTCATCTCGCTTCATGGAGGAAGAAACATACAATGAATATTGGAAATGCACATTACTTCAAATAAAGCTTATCGATGTCACGATTTAACCTTATACATTTTTCTACAAACTCGTATATAGTAACATAAATCAGTAACCATTTGTCTTCATATCATTACATAATATTTATGAGTTTTGATGAAATTAAGTAATTTCATGTGGAATTGCAGAAAATATAATCTGCATAACTTATGTTTTTAAATTTCTGGTGCATCAAGCTTTATAAACAAATTATACAATGTTCGAGAATCTTAGATATTTATCACAAATCAATCGCTTTTTGAAGCTTTATGTCATTCGATGTTTTAATTCCCATAAATAAAAAAATAACTTTCACCAGTTATTAACATTAACTTCCAAGTTATTAACAAAATGTGGCCCATTCTGTTAGAATTATCATATATTAGACACCTTTGGAGACCGACTGTTTCACCGGGAATATAGCTGGTTAATTTCATTGAAATATATTAGACGTAATTTGTTCATAGTTTCCAGTATAAATTATTTTTAAGCAACAAATTATGAAAAACATTAAAGCTCCATCATTTTAATAGCGTTCTGTTCCAGTGTATAGGAAAATTTTTGAATAAGTATGACATCAAAATGCCCTTAAAAGCTTTAGTTTCAAGGCAATTTTCTTAAAACTGCATTTAGTTTTTTGCAGTAATATTTCTATAATTTACTACTGTAAACTTTTTGATTTCTAATATAGATAATTAGCTGAATTACTTTTTCGTAGCTTTATAAACAGAAAAAAAATCATACGATAAAATGAGGAAAAGTATTTTGAATTTATTACGACAATGGAATTTATTATTTAAAATTATGCAAAAAAAAATACTTTTGCAAAATTATCAAATTACTATAAATTGCTACCATTAAAAAAGCCATTTTTAAAATTTTTAAATGTGGAAAGATTTAATATCTGCTGTAATATTAACCTCTTTTCAAAGCAGATTTTAAATGGCATTAACAGTAATTTTAATTTATAATTATTGATTAAAAGACTATAATTATTTATTAAACATTAAAAGACTATAACACACACACACACGCACGCATATACTTCTGAGCATTCTGTATACCATCAATATTTAATAAAAAAAATCTGGAAAGAAAATATCATTTGGATCGATCTCTCTTGAATCGGGAAATCTCTTTTTAAATTAAAAATAAATCATAAATACTTAACAATTTATTCTGGAATAATGAATTAATTCTATAATTAGACAAAAGTATTTTAGTTATCGCTGCAATTAGAGACAAATGGGAGAGGTAATTTTTTAGTTACAAAAACAATCAAGTTGTGAGTAGCAATTTTCTGATCTTCGTTAATTATTAGCTAAGAAGTTAAATCGCGAAGCATGTTAATTGCTTTGAGACCTTCCGTCCTTTAAAAACTTTATCAAGGAAATTATTAAAGATTATCAGTTTTTTAAAGGAAGTTGGATAATTTTAGAAGATGCCGGAAACATTTTTCTGAATAAGAATTGTATTTTTCCATGAATATTTTGTTTGCGCATTTCCTATTCACTAAACAGACGTTTTTACAATGTTAAAATTAAAATATAAATGTGAAGTTTTACAGTGTTTTTACTAATGGTGTTTTTAACTGGAATACATATGAAAAAAAAAATGCAATTTTTATAAATAAATTTTTAATAAAATATGCTTTGGTTTCTTTAACTTGTTGAAGGGTATACAAGAAAATACCTGTAAAATTTCTGAATATTTGAAAATGTTTGAAGAGCTTGGATAATTTTAGATTATTTAAATATTGAAGTGAATCTGAATGCACCTTAATTAACTTAAAACTTTTTTGAAAAGATTTAAAATGCATACACTAGAATCTTTTTGAACAGATTTAACAACAGAGAGTGATGATAATACACGAGAAAAATTCATTAAAATATATGAATAATAAAATATTATACATAAGAATTAAACTAATTAAAAATTAGATTATTTTGCATTAAGCTATTTTTTTTAATTTTATTTTAGTAGTCAGTGATTAAGGTTAGTGGAGTGAGAAGAGAAAATATTGATCACTCCGAATAAGAGCTGAAGTTTTTTTAATTGTAGTTGAAATCTTTAAATCAAAAGGGATTAATAGGTTTGTTTCGTAAACGAGAGTAAAGGCATGCACATATCTTAAATGTAGGTGTGTGTTTTGTGAAACATTTATTTTTTTCTAAAATATTTTGAACATTAATTTTAAATTGATTCCAAGATTTATTCAAGATTTTTGTATTTAAAGATGCTTGAATTTTGGTTTATTTATATTTCTAATATGAATTTTTTATTAATAAGGCATCGGCCAACAAAAAAATGAGTTTGAATTTGATTCCTGCTTCTAGTTGGAAATATTGTAGCATGGTAATGTTTTCGATTTGATTCTATTATTTTTGAAATTTTCTCATAATGTTATAGCAAAGATAATCAGCGAATTATATAAAAGTGATTTAATATCGCCATAATAGATTGAGTTTAAAAGCTGTAGCTAAAACTATAAAAAGTATTGTTGCAAAAATTATAATTAAAATATTTTTAAACATATGATCAAAATAATAGTAAAAATTGTACAAAAACCTCTGATATCATTGAAAAATTTGTTTTCTCAATTTTAAGTGGCGTGAACTCCTTTTATTGCAATAATATAGTACAAAGTTATCGAGGAAAAACGTAAAAAATTTGATTAAATCTCAGTTAAAAATCTAATTAAAGTTAGTTCTGCTACACAAATCGTAAAATAAAACGTCAAATTTGGCAATTCTGTATCCATTATTCTGTGCTATAAAAATTTCTAAATGATTGTCGCCTCATGCATATCACATGATATATTTTATACTTAGTATCCAGTCTATAAATATTATCATTCTAATAATTTTTGATTATTCAAAAATTATTAGCAGAAAAACAATACTTAAAAAGCTGGGGAAAATGAGCTAAAACTTATGAAAAGGAAACATAAACAAAAAATACAATCCATAGCTAATGCAGACCAATTCCTTATCTTGCATAATCCATCTTTGTGACGTCATCTTGGTTATTAATAAATCCTTAGCTAATCAAGAGGAAGTGAAATCTGCTGTCAAAGGTGGTAAAGATTTGCCTTATGGGTAATGAAAAGGTAATTTCCTGTGAAGAGTAAGGAAGCGTATTTAAGGATAGCCAAGATGACTTCTGATTTATACTATACTAGCAGCCTTTGGCGATTCAATTTTCCTTGAATTTTGGTTTTCTCGAGTGTTTAGGTATAAGCATGGAATGCATTTATTTAAAATTTCACCTGGTTATGTGTTTGAAAAATATGGATTTAGTGGAATCGGTTCACATCAAATTAATGCGCGTAGATTAAAAAAAAATGTGCATATTGTGAAATAAATACTGAAGTGAAAAAAATTACTTAATATTGTTATATTTAAAAAATTAATATTAAAAAATTCAACTTTTATATCTTAATTTTAACCCTCAGTAGTGCCTGTTGTTGCTCAAAGAATCAAGCATAAATCCGAAAAGGAACTGCAATGAACTGAGTACTGAATGACGTGTCTAGTTCGGCAGCGTTAGTATATCGTGATGACTTGTAAATAACTATAACGTTTGCTATATTGTGATGTCTTTTGGGTTCATGTTTTGTGCTTGTGTCAAATAAAGCAAGTATTTTAAATGATGTGTCTGCTTGAACTATTTCAAAGTGCTAGAGAAACTGGTAATTGCTAAGACTCTTTACTTAACACATGTGATTGAGTAGTTACACTGAAAAATAAAATTACTTTTAATTTCACTGTAGCAATAAAAATAATGTTTGTTACACATCAAATTAAAGTTTAGAGGAAACATTTTACGAAAATAAAAATGGTGACATAAAAAAGTAAAATATCTCAATCTGCAGAGCCATTTCTCTCTCTCTCTCTCTCTCTCTATATATATATATATATATATATTTGGAAATTTCTAAGTACTTTTTATATCTAATATCGATTATAAATCAGATTTATTTCATATTAGCATTGCTCTTAAGTTAGATTCTTCATGAAACTATTTAAAATGTTATGTTCGTGAAGACAAAGTAAAAATTTAAATTCTAAGTTCTGAAATTCTCAATTTGGTTAAGTAAAAAAAAGATAAGCAACGTTTTATTGAAGTTCAAAGTAAATGATAATCTTTTTAGAAAAGTTTTTTATAGTAAATAAAAAAATATTTTACTTTGCAATAATTGCTTTTGCTTTTTTCATATTCAATATTTCAGCTTTTAAGGGCAGAAATATATGATCCGAAAAAATTTCAAAGATATTAATACACATTTGTAATTGAATTTCACACAAAAATAAGGCATGAAGGTCATAACTAGTATAAGAATATGTTTAATTTCAATTATTTAAGAGTTCTGAACTAATAAAGAAGCTAATATTGATAAAGCTAATTGATAAGATATGGTAATCATCTTAACATGAAAAGAAGAGCTCTATCTTCTATAAGTATTATGTTAATATTTATTACTATAATTCAATATTGAATTATTTTGTTCCACTTTCTATATTTCAATAAGCTACCATAAAGGTAATTCGCATGGTTTATTCTTTAAATTGATGTAATAGTAAAATAAAACAAATTTCTTTTCTTTTGTAAATAATTCTTTATTATCTTTTTTTATTCTTTATCTCCAGCCCCACAGTTCAACATGAATAATCTTTGAATACTAGCAACGATATGAAAAAGAAGCATTATTACGAGATTTTCAGAAGTGATGCAATCAACTTGAAAATGGCACATTTCTTATATTCTTTCAGCATATTTCTTTATTCGTCCGCTTTAATACCAATGGATCAAACTTTTAAATTTTATCCAAAAACTATAAACTTTATCATAGTTTAATATTTCTTTAAAAAACTTGTTCTGAGGTACAAAACTTTTACCTGTTTATTAAGGTGAATAATCTTGACATGTTTTTAGAGAAGTAAGTGTACAAGTATTATTTTCATTTATCTATAATACTTTTCCCAATATATATATATATATATATATATATATATATA
>JAPMOR010102616.1:276299-343104 GCA_026543865.1 Argiope aurantia | reverse complement strand
GTTTTTAAAGAAATGACAATGAAAAAAATGTTAAACATATTATTAAACATTTGTTATGAATTTGCAATATTGCTTTCTTGTGCAATTAGTTTCCTATTAAGGAAGACAGTCTCACAGAAAGTTCTAACGGATGCTTAACGAATTCGGGTGAATTCTTCCCGGATTTGACAATTAATTTGTCAATTTTGGCGATAAGAACTTAAATATTTGAGAATCTTGGTGATAGCTACAATAGGACTCGAGCTCCGGCATAAAATATCCGATGCCCATTATGAAATATTAGGCATTGGATTGAGTTGAAGCAAATAATAGAGCGAAATTCCAACGAATTATTTTATTTCTAAGCTCTTTGTACAATTGCAGTTGTCTAATAGAGAGTTTCTACTTGTATGCTACTATTTACTGCAAATAATGTTTTGTGTATGTTTCGACATTGAAATTTTCTTTCACTCAATTTTTTTTACTATTGAGGAGAGAAGAAAAATTAAAATTCCTCATCACAACTATATAAAATGACATGAGACAAATTTTTGGAAAGCGCATATTAGCGTCTCATAAGTTACAACATATATTGGATTGTGTTGATTTGTGCTAGTTAAAAATTCTTTCCTATTATCTCTTAATGTAATTATCACTAGTTTTAGAAGATTCCTTATGCATTTTGTAAAGCTGCTTAACAAGGTGACTCCGTTTTCCAAATTCTTTCTAATACAACTGCAACAGTAATTCTTTGTAATATTACTGCCTATCATTAAATCTGCTTTCGAAATTTAACACAATCAGATTACTTCCATTAAAATAATACAATCAGCATAGATTTTTAAAAATGATGAATAATGGTTATTTAAATATAGTATTTCTCTTAGTTTTTAATATTTTCATGGGCAAGTAATCATATGGATTTCAGATTGATTTTATTGTAATTCCTAAATTGAAAAGGATGTCACTTGAAGTTTTGGAACCAAGCCACTTTCTAAGCGAAAACTAATCATCCGTAATCATTTTCTTGTTTGTTTTTCCAAAGATAGGGAACTCCCAAAGCAATTAAGAAGCGTGACGACTTAACTTCCTTCCTAGCAGTTAAAGAAGACAGAAATCTATTGAACCCGACGTATCGTATTTTTCGTCGATTAAAAAAGTATTCAGTTAATTTGGTTCTTATTATAACAAAATAAAAAAGGCATTAAACATGATGATCCAATAATAGACTAATTTTCAATTAAGAGGAACCTAGTGAATGGTATTAATATTTTACTTGAATGAGCTAGATTGCTTTAGTCTTTTGTGGCTAAATTTTAATCCAAAAGAGACTACGTTTTTGTTAAAATGAAAATTGAAATAACTTATTCACTAATGTGGCTTGGTATATGCAATTATATAACTGCCTGTAGCTGAAAAAAATATACGAAAAATTTTCTTTTATGAAATATCTTCTCATATGAAGCCATCTTTACCTGATGTGCTATCCATACCTGTTTAAAAGAAAAAGATTTTTTTTTCAATTAAGAAGTTATTTGTTGAAACATATTTCCTTTTGATATCTATTATCGATAAATTATCCTATTTGATTTTTAAACAAATTTATCTTTCAAAATTCAATGAAAAATTAATCGGAGCATTCGAGATTGAAAAAGTGTGATATAGAATTTTATGGATACTACATTTAAAATTAATTAAAAATCTTCCAGTGCCTCTGAAATTGTAATTTAAGAAGCATGAAATGCATTGCATAAAAATTCCCAAATTCTACGGCATAGAGGCCCGAGAGGTGGGTGAGTGCTTGAAGAGAATAATTGAGAAGAAACCATCGATCGAAAAAGTGTAAAAACAATCACAGATAAAAAAAAAGTGTAAAGACAATCAAGTATTAGAAATTGCCGAAACAACATAAATGTCAAATTCTGACTTGATCAAAAAGCTTGAAGTAGAAGATGTGGATGGTAGGTAATGAGGTATTTAGAACACGAGAGGAAAGCAGATAAACCTAAAAGAAGAGTAAGATATTTCAGTACTAAAATGCCTTGATTTTTTTTTAAAATGTGAACATTGAAATCGTTGTACAAGCTGTAAATTACTGTATATTGTATATTAATGCGTTTATTTTAAAGCAACGTAGAAAATATAGTACATACATTCTTGCTATTTTATGTTGCTTTTGTTGAATAGTGCTGTGAGTCATCCACTGACATTCTTCAGATTAAAGGGCGGTAGGACATAGCTATGATTTGAAGGAAACGAGAAACAACAAAAAGTATTAAGTCTTGATTATGATTAATTAATATGATATAAACTAGTACTATATATATATTAATTTGCGTTCTATAATTATAAAAAGGCAATTCTAACTTTAATAAAGGAGATTGCGAAGAAAATTTTGAATTCTTTTTGCACTCAAAGCATTTCAGAGTTACATGGAATAATTTCTAGCTTAATAAAAAAAAAAGCTTTATCCGAAGAAATTCTGCCCCTTTTATGATTAACCACGATTAAACAGTAATGTTTAGATAATATTCCTTTAAAATAGAATGGCCAAAATTTAATAATATTTTTCTAATTCAAATATATTTATTTTTTACTTCTTTAATCTAAATGTAAAGGGTTTTGCTTCTTTCTTTATAAATTTGAAGTGTTAATATTGAACAGTAATTACTATAGGAGAACCAACGTCAAAAATAAATTATAAAAAAAGAACACGTGAATATCTCTATCTAATTAACAAATTGTTATATTGGTAAAGGTAATTAACACTCCATCGCATACTTTCAGTAAATATCTCTACAAATAAATGTTCAACATCATATTTCTATGACCTATTTTTGATTCCGTCTTTACGATACGTTGATTAATCTAAAAAGAATTTACTTATTCAATGAATAATTTATCACGATTCATTCACAATCTGTTGTGAATTAATTAATTCCATTCCGATTATTTTATCGGAGTTAAATCTGTTAACGAACACCGTAACCATACAACTAACTCTGCGACTCTCAGATTGATTATTTCGTTGGTTGTTATTAGTTACAGGAAATTATTATAACATTTTGGTTTTTTATTTTGTCACGTAAACATATTTCCAGTTTTCTTTTTGACTTTAACGCTGGGCAATATTAAATGAATTGTGTGTATTTTAGGTAACTAATTAATTATTGCCTTTTTATAACCTAAATATTCTTAATTTCAAGAAAAGCCCGGAAAGCATATGAAGAGCTATTTTGGAGCTTTGTGGGTATGTTTACATTTTTGTTCAATGGAATGAAGCGAAGGCAACTGTATGTTAAAGCTAAGAAGAAGAAAATTAAGAGTTTACATAATTGTTACTCATATTATAATAATAATTGTGCTTGATATTGGGATAACGAACTTTTAGTGCAAGTAAGTTTGCTATTTATTATTACTCTTCTCTATTATTATCATTTTTCTCTATTTTCCTCTATTATTAAGATGGAGTGTAGCAATACTAGATTTTTACATACACAATTGTAATGAATTTAATAAAAGAATTAATTTATATTAGAATTGAAAAAAATAGAATTTTCATTTGAGAATAATTGAAAATTTTATGAAAAAGTTCACATTAACGTTGAAAACCAACTTTGATGCTAAATTAGAAATCAAACAAGCTGAACTACGAGCTTTTTATTTCAAAATCAAGAAGTATTGTCGCGAATGCTAACAATATTTTCAAAAGATTTCACAAAAGGAATTTTATTTAAAAATCCATCTATATTCACGTTTGAATCACTGGTGACATGATCAAATGTGTCTTCCCTAAAATAAAAAAAGAAATTGAAATCTTAATCCATAGGCAAGAAAAATAAATAATTATTTCATAACCAAATTATATCGTATTTAAAATTTCAAAATATTTATTTCAAATATCAAAAGAATGCAGTTGATCTATTAGAAGGTAAACAACTTTAAATCTTTACAAATTTCTACCAATTTCTAAATTATAACAAAGATGGACAACATGCCAAAATTATTTCGTGTGTATAGAAAAATGTGAATTTATGTAAAAGACAAGCATAAATTTCATATGCAAGACTTTTAACATAATGATAATAAGCTTTACACTATAATGGATTTAATTATAGACGTTAGCGTTAAGACCATGCTTCAAATTTCATCCTTATTGCTCAAAGTGTTTTTGAGTTATCTTACTCAAAGGTAAATATAATTCCAAAAATATGTTTTTTGAGAACATAAAGGTTTGAAATGGGGAAATTAACCTAAATTTAGAGTCAGAATTGGCTGACTATTACAATATTTCCATGTTCGCATAGTACATGAATAAATAAATAAATAAATAATAATAAAAAAACATTACAAAATTAAATTTGGGATATATAACGTTATAAAAAGGTTCTTAAAAGAAAAAAAAATCCTAAATAATGTTATCATTTATTGGAACTATGAGTTTAGCATCTTCCAATAAATCAATCAAACAAAAACTATTTATATTGGCGAACAAAGAGTACAGTGAACGAAGACCTCAAATAATAATAAGAATCACAAAAATGGTATTTGATGTCTTTTCTTCATTCCTTTAATTTAATTTTTTATTTTGGTCTATTTAATTCCCAAAGATGTGTTTCTTTTTTTTTTAACTTCTCATTGAAATTATAAAGTAACATGCAAATCACATTTTTTGAATGTTTCGATACAATAACGAGAAAGTAAATGTCTAAAAGGCAGTAAAAAAAATAACCGGAAAATTATTGCACTCTCCTTGTGCCTGGTCAACTGTGAAACAAAACTCGAAGGCAAACTCTTTAGGACGACAGAAGATCGATGATTGTTCCATTTCTGTGTCTTTCGTAAAAGTTATGAAAGCTTCGGTTTGTGGAATTAATAAGATGGAAAGAAGTACCAATAATATTTTACTTATAGTAAATTATATTTCAATGGCATTAATCTAGAAATAATAATTTCTTCCGAAGATAAAGATAATCTGATTAATGATAATTTTTGCGTTTTGTCAAAAAGACAAAAAACAAAAGAATAGACGCACATAAGAATAAAGATTAGCTGCTGAAATAATGAATATAAAAAAATATTAGTTGACCGAAATAAAAGAACAAGCCGATGCCAATAGATAAAATTATTAAATGATGGGGGAAGATGAAGGGATATGTTTTCTCTAAATGATCTCGCGTTTAGTAATGTGTGTTTACGGTATTCTGTATCTTAAAACGATTAAAGAAGACATATATTTAACAAGATAATCATTTAGGCTTAATTTTTTTTAATAAAGTAAAAATAGCTTTAAAATAATATAATGTTTTTAATGTTCATGATAATTAATTAATTCCCTGCTGACTGATTAATTATATAGTTGATATATCACGGTATTTCATGAAATACAGGGTGATTATTATTAAAGTTATGATATAAAAAATCGTTATTTTAAAATCAGTTGGTTAGAATGATTTGATATTTCAGCAGTACAATCGTGAGGTCACTGACAGGTAGACAGAATTTTAAAAAATCTGTTTTTTGGACCCAGGCAAATTTGAAATGTGAAGATTTTTCAAATCTTGAATACGAATTATTTGAGGATTGAATGATTCAAATAGATGCAAGTAAAAAAAAAATACTTTTTCTAAATAAAATTTTTTTAATGGATCTTCTGTAGTCGCCAATTTCGGAATGTTATAAGATATAAAATTAAAAAAAAAAGTCATTTTTAAATAAATGTAGTTTTTCTCATAAAAAATTAAATTTAACTAAAAAAATCCACTTAAACCAACACTGAAACATTTTAAGTATTGCATTATTCCTTGAATATTTCAATCTGGATCACAAAATTTTATAGCAACATTATTTCAAGAACATTTATTTATTCTATTTAGTTAAGGAAAGATTTTAAAATAATTTAAGAGCTATTTTAAATGTAACTATTAATGTAAGTCATAAGTAAAAATAATTTCGAGCCATTTTCAATCTTTTATAACAAGCTGAAAGAAAGATGTCTATTCTATTTCAAGTCAATGAATATTTGGTAAAACCAAGTCTGAATCTGTGACTTTATCATTAGGTCTGTGTAGTCCAGCTGTTTAACTGCTAAAATCAGTTTTTTCAGAAATTTAATTATACGTGAAAAAGGATTTAAAAATGTTTTATCTGCTGGATAACATGTAAGTTATGCTAATAATTAAACAAACAAAACCAAATATAAGTTTCTTAACTCTTTCTCTTTTATGAGACAATTTTTAGCATAAAGACAAAATTGTTGATATATTTGTTTTAGAAATGTTTAAGCAAAGAAATCAGTGAAGAAATCTATATGTTTAAAGTCAATCTATCTATCAAATAGATATTCTACAAATTAAAGATGTTAAGACGAAACTAATTAGAAATCCTGCATTTCTAGGGTTGCATCTTTCTTGCTTCATTTCAAAGAACAGAATAATCGTGGCGCTATTTTGGAAGAATACAGAGTTGAAGTTTTATAAGGTTCTTTGAAGTCATAGAGCTTCTAATTTGGACGATTGGGATAATAGCTTAGGGTCACTGAACTGATCACAATTGAGACAGAAGAAGGAAGCACAATTGCTTATTTTTTGAAGAGAAAGATATTTAATGACAAGTTGGGAACAAAGAAGTTTCAAGAATACAAAGCATAAAAGGGAGGAAAAAAACCTGTATAAGCAATTCAAGATTGAAAGCAATTCAAGGAAATGAAATAGAGTATTTTTATTTACATTGATGGGCATAGTAGTTTGAAAGGTTTCTTGGACATAGCACTATTCTTTTCAATCTACTCTTTATATCAAGCTTTAATAATTCGCGTTTCCCAAGGTAATAATATTATTGTGATCCTTTGTCTCACAAAACGTTATAGAAAAAAGATTTTACTGTGTGACAAGATTTTTATCGTGATTTATTACGAATTCTGCAAATTGAAGGTATTTTGACTTCCTGGCGAGGTTTCTGACAGCCAATTTAATTACTTGGCTCCGCAAGAACTCTATTTTTTCCAGACAATTATTCTGAGTATATGTAAACATTATTGCAATCCCCGATCATTGAGTTATAGTTGTTCTCTCATTCAATAACAGTAACACTCGATCAACGGTGTTTGAAACGAAATAAATTGTTGAATTTAGTTGAGCTTTTGAATCGACTTGCCCAGGAGTTTCCCCCCCCCCATACTCTTTAAATGTGATAATTTGAATTGTGATAGTGAAATCTGATTTGTTTTTGTTTTTATCAATTATAAATTTTTGTAAACAACAATAGCAAGATTTTTGTTCAATATTATTCGATTATTTAGAATATAGTTTTTCGGATAGATAATAGCTAAAACTATTAAATCCATCATCCTTATCTTTTTAAGAGTGTTTATTAGCAAACTCACTGCAAATGTCAAAATTATCAGGAAAGCTATTAAAAGTTCATAGGTAATGAATTACTAAACAAATTAAAATAGAAAATCTGAAGTTTTCAATGGATGTTCTACTACAAAATTCATTTTACAAACGTTTCGTCAAAATCACATTCGAGACTATGAATTTATCTGAACAATTAGTTTGAAAGAGGGATTTTCAACGCTTTATTGTTTAAATAATTATCACAAAGTTGTTCTATGTAAAGGATGACGGCTATTATGGTAGCCCAAAGCAAATTTCTAAAACATTTGAGATATATAGATCCAACTGAAAAAAAGTTTTAAATGACGGAAAAAATTATACAATATGTTGCTTGCTTCAGTAAATGTATTTCTGAAAAGTTTATGAATCTAAATGATCCTATCAATCAAAGAGTTCCTATAAATTAAATTTTGGAAAAAAATTGTTGATATTTTCAAATGTATGATAAAAAAATTCATTGTTTTATGAATAGAATTGATTGAGTTACAGCTGTTTATCTTAGTTAAAGACCACATGCAAATCTATTTAAAAAAGGATTTGAAAAAGTAACACAATATGTAATTTCATTTTGCAAAAGTTTCATTATTGAGACTGCAAATCTATCTAAGCAATTCAATTAAACGAGAAATTTTCATCGCTTTATAACCTGATCAGTTTTAGTCGAAGAAGAATGGAACTTAAAAAAATTTTTTAATTGGAAAAAATTCAAGAATATTCTACTAAATATTATTGGTAAAATTGGGGTGTTGTATAAAAAGTGTACACACACACACATACACACGTATACACACACACACACATCAGTACCAATGCATATAGCCTGTTTTATGTATGCCTCAACTACATTCTTCATGTCTGAAATGAAATTTTATTTTTATGTGAATCTTTTTAAAAAAATATTCGAAAATATGCTATTGAAAACAAAAATAAATAATTAGATTAATCAAAAATAATTTTGTTTTGGTTTTATTACATAACTAACGGAATTTTGGAAGAAGTTCATTATAGGCACAAAAAGAACTCTCTCCTAATTATATCTTTTCCATCTGCATCTGTCACAATTCTCTTTTTTAGCAATGTTTGCCCGACAGCAAGAGGCTAGTAGATTGAATATGAGAGAAAAGAATGTCAATAATGGAATACAGAGTTCTCTAAGGAAATGAGTACATGAGACAAAATATTTCAACAGATGCTCTCTTTCCGTAATAAAGCCCAGACAGCTACGTGCATAAAAAATAGCACATACTTAGATTTGATGATAAAAATGTTAGAGATCGCCTAGAATCTTGTTGCTTATCTATTAAATGCAAAGAAATTTGCCCTCTTGAAAATGACTTTAGGTTCTACAATATTCTAAAATAATTTTGCTTGACAATTTTCATGATCTGAGAATTAAATACTTTAACAAGTAATATAATTATATTAAATTAATTCATTAGCATGGAATAAACATGGAATTTGAATAAAACGTTATGTTAAAATATGGAATTAAGTACTGAATTTAAAGAAATTCAATCCTGTTGCTTCAATCTTGACTGTGGAAGTTAATATTAATAAATGGCGGTAATCATTAAAGTTAAAAAAGGTTAATTAGATGATGCTCTAACTTTTAATTCGACGAACTAAGAAAAATACAACTTAATATTTTTTTCTTCAAGTATGAACAAATACATATCTGGCTGAATCAATATAATTCTTCTTGAAAATGAAGTTAAGAATCAATAAATGCACACCTGATTTGATTCAGGGTTCGCACAAAGTTAAGCTATACTTAAATATCTTTAAAGTATAAAAGAATGAGAATTACTTTATATTATTACGAGTTATTCCGAATACGAAGAGTCACTTAATTCTAAAAATATTTATTGACCAACAAACAATTTGTGTAAAATTTGTATACATTGCTTCTTTTTATTTTCTTACTCAGCTTTTAATGAAAGATTTGAAATGAGAAACACTTGAAATTTGCAATGGTAAATAGTCATGGCTGTCAAGTAGCACAGGTGGGATATTGGTGTCAAAGAGTGTGGGTTCGAGTCCTGATTCTGTAGAAGAGTTATCATGCAATTATTTGATACTTTATTTACTGTTATTATTCAAATTTTTATTAAAATCGTTTGTCCTCTTGGTGGTTTGACAGAAAAGCTTATAGAGTGAATAGTCGAATCAAAAAAATTCCACATCTTTACGAAATTTGTCTTCAAAAACCATTTCTTCATGTAACTGAAAAATGGGACAGTAACTTAAGTAAATTATCTTTCAATGGGATATATTTGATTAGGAACCTTGGTTAATAAAACTATATGACTTCCAGTATTTTACAAATAATAGCAAATATGTGCAATAAAACTTCTGAATTTCTTCTTTATAAATGATACAATTTCATTTTATAACTAACAATTTAAAAACAAATGCCATATTACAGATTAGATTTTCTCCAAATAAATATTGAGAAAACTGTCTACATTTCTTCTGCATTATGGCAACAAAAATATCAAAAAATAACAATATAAGGAATTGCCTTAAATTTTATTAATAAAATTGGAATACTTTTGTGATAAAATCATAATGTATAAATTCTTAAAATAAATTAAAGCAGCATAATAAAATATTGAAACATATTACTTAATTTCTCAACATCGAACTAATAATAATCCAAGGTTATTGAACAATTTTTTAAATAAGTGGATAAAAGGAAAATTTATTTCTATTTTATATTCTCACAATAAAAATATTCTTCATGCCTCGAAATTTAAACTCCTTTAAGTAGGGACAAAATTAGTGAGTGAGAGAACTACAGTGACATAAATTTCACGATCAATATAAATTTTTAAAATATCTTTAAATTTAAAAACTTTCTATGAAGCATGCGATTATGTTTGATTCTTTCTGTCACTTGAATAACATGGAAAATAGTTCACGGATAAATAGATATAATATCTAAAGTATAAGCTTGAAAAAGGATTCTGAGATATGTGTTAGGAATATTAGTAGTGATGTATGTTTACTTTTTTCCTTCAATATTTTGATGTTTTTTTTTCTCGAAATTCATGTATGCAGGTTTTTAAAATAATATACAAGTATCAGTAAAATTTTCCAATCTGTTTTTAAAGAATTAATAAGATTTTCATGAATTTAAAAATAATGTAATCATTTAAAAATAAAACTATTGGAGTAACGAAAGATAATTAGAATCATTTTAGTATTCAGAAAAATAAAATTTTAATTTAAAAAATGTTTTCATAATTAAAAAAAACCCATGTAATTATAATGCTGCCATATTTTTGATAATTCCATTTAAAATTCGTTGGCTGAATCAAAAGAATGTCATAATCCCTCCTAAAAAGACGAAACAATCAAGGAAAAAAATTAAAATGATCTACTTCATTGAATTCATAAATTTCTTATAATGCGTTTCCATAAAATTAATTGTTTAATCTCAATTACAGCATATGGGGCTTGCATCATTTCGACATCTTTCCTATCACGGAGCTTGTCCAGATGGGCAATCCTATTTCCTTTCCCCATTTCATTCGCCTCTAGTCAGCCTATAAACTAAATGAGACTTTCGATTATTTTGTAGGAAAGTAATAACGCTCTTTCTAGCAGTGATTGGAATGTTTTTATGTCTTACAAAGTAATGAAAAGCAATGTACATTACCGAAAGACGCTAAATCAACCTTTAGTGAAAAGCCTACAAAGTATTAACAATTTTGTTTTAATGGTATTTATCACTTGTAATGGTTTAGTTAAAGAAATGTGTCCTTTAGAGATGCTTGCTACATTATTTTGTCGGAAGTTCCTTTGTGAACACAGCTTTTCTTAAGGCAAATTTCATTCATAATATAAAGTAAATAATATAATAAAATTCTTCGAAATAAATATTGGTAAATTTATTTTGAAAATTTGAATAAACTGGAAATACTTTTTTCAGCTGACTGTAACTGCTCATTGGTTATATTTGGTTTAATAGAAATTATTTGAGACTTGGGAAATAGTGTTACAATTCTGTAATATTGCTTTCCTGAGTAGTTAGGCTCATACTAAAGAAGAGAGTTCTGCATATAGTTCCAACGGAATTTGAATGAATAGTTTTGTCAACGAATTTGGCTATTTTAGATATAAAAATGAAGATTCTTGAATATATGGCGTTCTCATATTTTTTGGCGATATTTCTATTACGCATCAAAATTCGGTATGAAAACCAGCACCCCATGAGTACTAGATAAAAATGAAGGTTCTCGAAATATATAGCGATATCTTTATTAGGAGTCAAGATCTGGATCCTAAAACAAATTTGATATCCTGTACTGAGTACTATAAAAACGTGTGAAAGAGTGAAATCAACAGCCGTGAGAATATTCTCTTTTTTGGAGAGCGATCTCAAAGAAAAATCGAATCTTAGCGATATTGTACTGTGCTGCTACTGCGTTCAATCAATGATTTGTTGTATACTTGTGTTTGTTAATTTATTGAAATGTGTCTTGTATATTACTTTGGTAATGCTTTACTATTCGGTTTTTCAAGCTTTCTTGCAGAATAAAGCGTCATTATTTGTTACAGAGTTTACTAGACATCTCACAGGACGGAATTTCAGTAATAATTTTTAATATATGGCATAAACAGGAGCATTAATAGCTGTAAATAGGACGAGAAGAGATTCATGGAGTAAAGATTAATGATTTGGGAAATAGATATTTCATAGGAAAATCTTAATTTCGCACTTTCTCAGAAAATTCGATAAAACTAATTTTAATAGTTTTATTAAACTACTCTCAGTTTTAATTATTTATTTTATAAACGGACAATTTTTCATAAATTTTTTCGAAAAACGTGACAATGTTATTAGTCTTTAGCCAAATAATTTTTTTAAATAAATATTTATCTTTGCCAATTCGAATACCTTAAAAAGAATTCGAAGTACCAACCGATCACTTTTTTCTAGGTAATTCAGAAATCTTCTGAAGCTTCTAAAGATTTAAAAATACAATTGATAAATAGAATAAAAAAAAGGAAAAGGAAATGAAATCCTCTATATAAACAGTCACTGAAAGCAAGCAAATATTTGACAGTTTGATTACTTAGTAAATCGATGATAGTTCTTATTGACCGTCATGATCCTAGAGTGATGATTGCGATGTTTTATATTTTAGATGAAATTCGTTTTATGTCTAAGATGATACATTTTAGCTTTGATAAAGGATTTAACCTTTTTTTCGTTGTTGCCGAAATATCTATCTATGAAATAACAAATTTATTTGAAATGGCATAAATTTTCTTACATTTAATATATAAAATTATAAAATATATTAAATATTTGAAACTCCACAAAAAGTCTTAAAAACGAGCTCTGAATCACTTCACTTAAGCTTTTTGAAATTTAATAAAATAATTAATAAGATCAAATCGGACTTACCTAACTGCTTTTTGTATCTTGAATTGTTGATTATTATTTGATAATAATAAAGTTTTCTATCTAAATTCGTAACAGTGTATAGGAGTGAAATAAATATTTTTTAATGCTGAAGGCACCTTTTCTGTATTGAAAGGCTGCTCCTCATTACAACTTGACACATTGTTATTTCTCAAATGACAACCCATTATGATTATTGATGTTTTAGCCTAATAATCAGCGATTCGACAGAAAACAAATAGTGAATTTCTATTTACAGCTGATGCAAAATGCTGAATCTCCATTTATTATAGTTTAGAAAGTGGAATCTTTATTTACATTTGATGCCAGCACTACAATTTATTTATTGCAACGGAATGAAAATTAATTGTCATTAGAACAGTTGGTATCACAGTGAAATGCAAAGTTGAAAATGGGGAAAAGGATTATGGTCCAATATAGTTGAATAACTTCTAATATAAACATAATTCAGTTGTCACACAATAATAAATAAATTAGAATCTTGATACATATTAGTTACCGACTAAACTAGGAGCGGAATAGATCCAAACTATTATCATATAATTCCTAAGGCACCTATGAAATACCTAATATATGTATGATACAATCAGGTAAGGACTTACCAAATAAAAATAATTAATATATAGGCAGCAGGAAATTGATAACACATTTCGAAATTGAATTTTTTGATTATTAAAATAACTTTTCTCTATATATTTAGTACAAGAGAAGACAAAAAAATAACTTTAGGTGGCTTCAAATCTCAATATGTAACTTAAGATTTTTAATATATCTGATTTGCACTGATTCGTAATAGTTTAAATGAAATTGTTACTGTTATCAATACGTTTTAAGATAATTTAGTCAATTCTATTGAGAGAAAAATCAATATATACGGCAAGATATACGGCAATAAGAAATTTCATCTATGTAAAAAAATATGAAGTGTGTTTATAAGATAGAATTATGTAATTTTTTTCTCCATTAGATAGAAGTTTTCTACACATCTCGTTTTTTTCTTGCTACACTTTCAAACTTTCTTTTCTCCTCATTTCCTTTGATGGCTTGTTAAAAAGTAATATACTTCTGATTCATTTACTTTTTTAGAGGTATATCTGTGTTTCTAACTTTCTGTGTTATATTTCTTTAAGAAATATCTAATGTCGGCAAA
Source organism: Argiope aurantia (assembly GCA_026543865.1). Lineage (NCBI taxonomy): Eukaryota > Metazoa > Arthropoda > Arachnida > Araneae > Araneidae > Argiope > Argiope aurantia. Next base: position 329,144 of record JAPMOR010102616.1, on the reverse strand, counting down.
TTAGGTCATCTAAAATTCTCATTTTTTTATTTAACGTGCTCATGATAGGAAAAGAAGTTTTCTTTTATTCATTTGGCATCAGAAACAGACTATCTGGCAAAATTCCAAGTGACAATTTGACAGAATACAGATTACGTCTATTGCGTTTCATGACAGAATTTTCTTATGCAAGAGGAAGCCATATTCATATTTATGGCATAATGAGTTACAATGTCTGCGACAATGTATATGAAACTGATAGAGAAATAAAAGTTTATTAGTTATTAAAGGCAAATTTATCGCATCAAAAAGTTCTCTATATATGCATATGAAATAATACGGGGAATTCTAATGTCTTATATAGTTTATTTTATTTTAAAACGGACTGGAAGTTCTTATCTACAGATAATTTTGCAAAATTTTTATAAGTACATAAAAGAATGAAAATTGGTTTTCGATAAGAAGATTAGAAACATCAGTCTGGCAGGTAATATGCATTTTCTTTTTAGTTCCTTGATTTGCACTAAATATTATCAGGATCATATTTATCATCACCCGTTTGTGGGCAATATTATTATAGTATATTTCTGTGTTGACTGAAAACAGCTTCTGTAATTTTCCAAATTTTCAAAGTACATTATTTTTTGGTAATAACTCATTCTGCCAGTCATTAATAAAATGTCGCTGGTAAAGCATCACAGAAACAGTAGAGAACTTCTCAAAACAAATTAAACACATCTGAACTACCAAATATAAGATCACAAAGAAAATATTTTATGTAAAATACTTACATTATTTTTCTAAGAATGATAACTCATTTTCTACTTTCATCCATTGGATTAATCAGAAGTCATTAGATTAATGAATGTTTGAGATAAGTTTTTCAGACTTTGTAACTTATCGAAAGGAGTATGGAAGCAAATTTCAGTTTCTTGTGTATTCCGTATCTAATTAGCTTAATAGTATTTACTCTTCAAACAACTAGGAGTTTGTTGGAGGATTAGGGAATAGTTGGAGGATTAAGACTTTTGAACTTTGTAGAAGATAGAACTGGTTCATATTCATATATGACAACAATCAAATTTCCACTTACTTTTAAATGCTCTAGATATATACTTTTCATTTTCACACGATTGCTTTTCGGAAATTATTTTCCTCTACTCTGTGAAAGAAAATGCAGGCGAATGTGAACAAAAAAAATAAAGAATCTTTAATAATATTTTTAAGCCGACACGGCAGAAATTCAAACAAGTCATTTCCGCATGTAAAATCTTGTGCACTGCTTTTTCTGAGCCGATTTAATAACGATTTTTAAATATTGCACTTGTTTTCGACATAGTCAGCCAGTACAATAAAGCATTTATCGAGTTAAGACAAAAAAGTATTTTACGTTAACAGCATGGAACTTGATGGTCAGAGAGGTTAGTCAGTTTGCCACGGCATTTCTTATTTCTTCATCGCCATCGAAACACTAGTGATTTAAGGAAATCTTCAGTTTGCAGGAAAACTTGAACGTTTGCCGATACTGATTCAAGTTAGAGTTGTTAAAAAAGGATTCGATGAGCTGTTGAGTCACACGAGCGTTATGTGGTTTTGTCAGTCATATCATCACCAAACAAGCTGTGTCTTTTACTTTGAAAGACGCGTAGAAAATTTTTCAGTGTTGAATAATAGGCAATGGCACTGACGCTTGTATGTTTGAGTCTAAAATTTACCAATATGACACCTTTTCTGACTCAGAAAACGATGAACAGGATTTTGCACATGAAAGTGAAGGAAGGTTCTTCTATTCCACTGATTGTTACATCGACGATGCCTTAAACTAGGAAATCTAAGCCTCACCACTGGTTGAAAAATTTCGCCCACCTCTTCGGCATAATATCAGCTCAGAAGAGTCAAAACAGCTTCATAGCTTCTCTTCAAGCATTTTCGTGCAGACACTTTTAGGTAACAATTTCATACAGAACGATGCGTGAAATTTGTAGAAATAATGACGAAGGATTGAAGATGATAAGCCGTCAATTTGCAAAAATGTTTTGCACAGATAATCTTTCCCTACTGATGGGTAACTGCATATTTCTACATTGTACAAGCTCATTCGGTCTGAAATAAAAAAATTAACCAATTTTTTAATAAATTCTAATTTTTTACTCATAACTGTATTATTGTATACCTCACAGATTCATTTATGAATTTCTCATGGATATATATTCCTTATTTACAAAAAATGAACTACTGAACATACTTCCTAAGAACATCTTCACTCAATATGGTCTTAGCCAACATTTTATCATACGTACTTTTTTGTTATGTTGTATTATTTTGTCATTTGAAAAGAGATATATACAGATTAATGTTATCTGTCAGATGCAAGAATTGTTAAATTAATAATTAGCATTCTGATAAGATATATATAACTAAAATTAAAATAACTTCTGTTTTGTACTGCAAGACTGAAATTAATAAAATACTTAATCGTGTAGCACGTTTTAATACAGAATGACAAATTTATGTAGAGGTGGAACACTTAGAGTTGAATGGAAATAATAATAATATTGGATCAACATGTTAAGAGGACTAGAGAGAAGTAGAAGAATCTCAAGGTAAATATCCAAATGCATGTTATTAAAAATAACGGGTAAATTTGAAAAATATATTCAGATTACATAAAGTGTCCAAAATCTGCTGTGTAGCCTCTCAGACGAATTTTTACTTTTATTAACAACTCATTTCAAAACAATGCTAGGGCATTTTTGGGAAGGACCTCATAATTTTGAACCGCGGTCGGACGACGCCTGAGCTGGTATCCCCTCTCCAATCTTCCGCATCACACGAGTGGGAGGCCTCCGATGGATTTAAAGCACACCAGGCCAGCTTGCAGGTCTGTTCTTCTGTGGAATCGGGTATCGAACCTGAAACCTTGACACCAGGCAACCGCAGCCACTTTGAAGGCGACAGTGAATTGTCAAGTAAAAGTAACACCTTTTTTAAAGCAATATTTATATCATAAGCAAGGTTCCTTCCATCCATAGCTTTATATGATACGAAATATATTTTAAAGTGTATATTGAAATTTTAATATAATCCTATATGTCTCTTTGAAACTGGAAATATATCCTCATATTCATACATTTATACATATTCATACATTCATATTCCTCATATTCATACATTTTTGTATTATCCTATACATGAGTAATGTAATATTTTAGGAATGAAATTTCGTTCTTTTGGAGAAAATTTTCTATTCTACTTCTTCCTTGAAATATAAAGAGGAAGAAAATCTTTGGAAAAAGTTATACAGTATAAGGGCAAGGGAAAAGAAACCACAAGATCTAAGTTAAGGATGAATGAGCCTCTCTATTCATATTCGTGAAGACATTTTTCTTTTTCTTCTGCATCTGTCTGGTCCCCTTCTTTGTCTGATTGCACGAAAAATAGTAAATCGAATCCGAGAGGACAGAAAAAAAAATTTCACTATAGCTGAAAAGTGCTACAAGGAAATAAACATGTTTGCATGGATGCTTCTGGGATAGTGTCTAGGTGATATTTACAAAGATTGCTAACTTGTAGATGAATACAATAAAATATAATCTTATACATATCTATGTCAAAGCCTCTATAATATTTAGAATATATATTAAATCTATATGTTTTTATTAAAGTTCTAAGAAAATTTTTTGAAGGGGATTTGTAGATATATTTTATTATTTGTGATATATTTATAGATATACTTTAATTTTATGATTGGTTTTTGTAGAAAAAGAAATTAATATAATCTTGTTAAAAATTCTGGCCAATGTTTCTGTCATGCTGTGAAATACTCTAATAAAAGATTGAATTTAGAAACAGATGTTTATAAATAGATTATTATTCTGCTTCATACTATATTAGGATACTTTGCATTTACATTTACTATACAAGTATTTCAAAGATTTTTCAAAATGAAAAGTTACGTATTTTAATAAAAATGAAGCGAACAACTTTTTTCCAGATACAAGAGTAAAGTTTACAACTAAACAGAAATGAATATTAACCATATTCAAAGCTTTTTTTTTAATATATTCATCCTTTAGCTGTTTTTCGAATCATTTGATGTTATTATATTTCAATATCCACTTCCTTAATAGCATAGTTTTTACTAATTTAGTAACTCGCAACAATCTCCTTTTCCTTTGGACTGTCGTTTTTCATTGTTTCTTAAACAGATTACAATAAAACAAATTACAAAAATTATTAGTTTAACAAACATTTTTTTATTACCTGCTTATTACTGTTATTACTTGAATATATCTTTACTCTTTTATACACGAAGTATAAAAAGAAAAAGCATTGCAATCGCCAAAAAATTTGTCATTAGAGATTTTAACGAATCTCGTGATTTGATACCTTAATGAATCCGAAAAATACATTTTCGGAATTATATGTCTGTCTGTTTATCAACATGGTAAACTCAAAATATTTTAAGATAGATAGATGAAAAACGATAGGCAATATTATATTATATTTGAAGATTGATGTCAAATTTTTAGGGGAATCCGTTCATAGAAGTCCATCAAATTTCATGTGAACGCAGTCAGTGCAAAACTCTAAGAACTAGATAAATAAAATTTTGTATAAGGAATTAGATTCTAAAGTATAGATCAAATTAAATCAAGTATCGAAGAATCGACCGTCTGTTACTCTATACATTCACATGCATATAAACGAGATAATGAAAAAAAGCAATAGTTTAGGTAAATGAAATTCTGTATTTAATTCTGCTACTAAGCATCAGAAATGGTGTTTTACATTCCTACTTCATTTTTCTCTTTATATATAGAAATACAAAAGCCGGTGTGCAAAATTGCGAATAAAAATCTGAGAACTCATAACTTTCACGTATTGTTTAAAGTCCACAATACTTATACGTGAGAAGAGGGAGGAAAATTCTTTAAAAAGGAAATGTACGTGGAAATAACAGGGTGGCCATTCTATCTCTTTATTCATTAGTACCAAGACTTAAAAATTATGATTTAAATTATTCTTCTTTTTAAAATTTTCTATGTAATGATTGGATTAATGAATAAACTGATTATCAATAGTGTTTTTCAATATTTCTTTATTAAATGCTGATTTAAAATGAATTTTTTGCGAATTTTAAAACGTAGAATTCTGAAATAGACTGCTTTAATTAGCCGTCTAAAGAAAGTGCCAAGATTGGGATTTTGCATTCCTCCAGAGTATTTGGGCATACTTGGTTTGTTGAAAGTTAATTTGTAATTACTACGAATATTTTTTTTTGAAAGTATAATGAGTCTAAAATTTTTATCTATCTCGAAATGGATAGAATTAGTTGTTAGAAAATTAATAATATTTAATTTTTATTCATTTTTACTTTTTTATTTATATATTTTTATGTATTTTTTTTATAAACGTTTCAATTATGCTTATTTACGCTTAAAACTATTAGTATATCAATTAATGTTTTATTTTATAGGATTTTTACATTGGAGTATCGATGATCAAACATTATATAAATTTTTTTATATATTTAATAATATTATATAAAACTATTAGTATATCAATAAATTTTTTATTTTATACGATTTTTACATTAGAGAATCGATGATTAAACATTATATAAAAATTTTGTTATATATTTAATAACATTATATAAAATATATCAATTATATCAATTAATTTTTTATTTTATATGATTTTTATATGGAGTATCGATGATTTAACATTATATAAAAATTCTGTTATGTATTTAACAACATTATATAAAAATATTAGTATTTAATTTAATTTTTTTATTTTATACGTTTAGAACCACTCAATAATGAATTTGAGAAAAATACATTCCAGTAATATGTATAAAAATAAAAAAAAGGGAAATTAAAAAAGTCCAAATGATTTAATCCTAATCTATTTAAAAAACGCTCATATTATTGTTTTATTTTATTACTAATGATAAATTGGATTACTAATTAATATTGAAATAAATTAAAGACTAAAAAGTTTAAAATCATTCAAATAAAAATTTCTAATAAAAGTGTATTTTAAAAACCTGAGTTACTTATTAATTTATTAATTATTCGTAATTTTAATTGCAGATTATCTACTTAATCAAATTCTTATCATTGACTACTGAATTACTTTCTTCCTAACAAAATTTGCATACTTTATATTCAAATTACTCGGGAGAGGAATTTAACCTTAATTCTTATATCGTTTCATATATTCATATCTATGAAATTTATTATTTTTTCAATATTCATTTTGATTTTACTTGTAAATATTAAATTTAGTATTTAAGATGTTTTATTCATATAAAGTCTGCATTTTCCCTTTCACAAATTATCCTACCAAATTCTTAATAAAGTAGAGCAAAGAAGAAAAAATAGCGCATATTAAATCAGAATTGATATTTAATCTGTTTAATATATTTATTTATAGCAGACTAGGGATAAAAAAAGGCTTATTCAATAATGAAACTCTTTTGTTCTCTTTATTGAATGAAATTTATTTGTGAGTGAGAATATTGAAGGTTCCAAATAGGTTTAACTTGAAAGGAAGATTTAATACGTTCTTTGCTATCCATTATAGACTAAGCCAAAACTGTCAAAACTTCTGCATCAGACATACAAATGGAATAGCCATCGATTTGGCGACACCCAAAAATAGCCTGCCTTTGATTTTTGTCTTTTACAGCTGACCAGAGCAACAAATAGTATAAAATTTCTCGAATATTTTTCAGCTTTACTGACATTTGCTGCTAGGTTATTCTTCTTACTTTAATTTTTTCAATAGCTGAAAATACTTTGATGGGAATTTATTTAAAGGAAATGAATGTTAAGGCAATAAAAATAAATATTTTAAATTTTTTTGTAAACTATTTAAAATTTTTAAAGTTATTTCATGTAGTTATTTATGGTATCATATATTTTCAAGACTTTTGAGATGATAATTAGATTTTTTTTTCATTTTGTAGAGCCGGATTAGGTAATCGTAGTAGAATTTTGAAATTGCTTATTCCACAATAGTTAAGGAATAAATTATTGATTCGTAGGAATTTTATTTTTGAAAATCATATCAAATATGCCCATTTTTTAAATTTTATTTTTATAATGAAATTAAATTTGGAAGGGAAATAAATAATTTCAATAATAATTATGATGAATAGCCTTAAATTGTTTGAAAGGTATAGATAGTTTTTTTTTTTTTACAATATACAAATATTTAAAAAAAGTTCATTGTACCAAAATTTTAAAAAGTTACACGAAATAAAATATTCAACAGATATATGCAAAGAGCAAAACGCTCTATAAATAACATGACAGTTCAAAAATGCTCAAATTGCAGATAGAGAGCTTTCTCCCAGAATATTTCTAGAGAGAATTCATTTCACTCTCCTTCAAAAGCTTTCTCGCGTTTTCATAGTTTCCATGATAAAATAAAGATGTTTCTAGAAGGATATGCGAATTTTGGCTTCTAATAGTGAAAAGCTCCATAATTCTTGTATCCATTCTGTATTCATTAAAATATCTGTAAAACTATCAACTTACTCTAAGACTAAAATGCATAGAGCATTAACAGATTCATAGCAATATGCATTTTGATACATGTTTTAAAATTTGTATTCTGAAATTATGTAAGCATTTTCAATGCCAAAACAGTTTTATCTTTTCTGAAAAAATTTTGTTGTTATATCTACCAAGACCTATATATTATTCATAGAATTCTTTAATTTTGAATTGTGATTAAATTATTTATAAATAATGTTTTAGATTTCGATGCTCATATTTTACCATCATTGAATATTCGAATCTTGATTGTGATTAAATTATTTATAAATAATGTTTTAGATTCCAATGTTCATATTTTACCATCACTGAATATTCGGATCTTGATTTAGATTAAATTATTTATAAATAATGTTTTAGATTCCAATGCTCATATTTTACCATCACTGAATATTCGGATCTTGATTTAGATTAAATTATTTATAAATAATGTTTTAGATTCCAATGCTCATATTTTACCATCCTTGAATATTCGGATCTTGATTATTGTCCTTTTTTTATATCAAACATACATATTAATAAAATTTGCCGGAAATGCTAATAAATATATCCAAATAAATTAAAACATATATCCAATTTCATTTGTTCAAGTAATTGCACTTTTGAGCAATATTTTATGCTTGCATATGAAAGTACAAATTTTCAATCAGCCAACTTTTCGTCAGATTTTGTTTAAAATTTCATAATATCTGTAGTTTAGATACTAACAATAAATCTGGGTTTCAAATTCATTTATTTATATCGTTGCATTTGACAGTTATCGTGTCTATTTCTATGGTAGTTAAGTGGATACATTCTTTTTGAACGGAGTTCTTTTTATGATATTTTTGAAATTTGAGAAAATTCTATAACTCTGCAGGAAAAACTACATATCGTTTCATCCTTCTATCTTATCGTGTTGACAGAAAATGTGACAGAGTGACAGAGATAATTCTAAAAATGTGCTTTTAGGAAGCAAGGAAGTCTAACACATGAGATTCATCAAAATTTCGGGTTCAAATTTCTTATGATTATAATTTTTCCTCTTTGGTTAATGCTTCATATACAAGAAAATAAAAAAAGAAAAAAGAAACCTAATACCATTAAGGAAAACTGAAACTGTTGCATTTTAATGGCAAAATTTAAATACCAGTTTATATAACTATATGTTTTCAAGGCATTGGAATAATTTTTCAATTTCTCTTTCATATTAAAATAGATATCATCTCTTTTACTAAAGAGTTTAGACACAATTCCAGCCGATATACTAATATTTAACAGCAGAACAAGAGCATCAAGCACACCTGTAAATTTATGACGTTAAATTCTTTATTTTAAAGTTTCAGATGAGAAATTTCATAAAGCCCCATCACACTTTCAGCAAAGGAAGTGTCTTTAACAAAAGGATGTCGGGCCTTTGAGGACATTAATTAACATCTTTTGACCACGTTGTTCTTAGCCATTAATCATACTCATTTTTACCAAAAAGTTGATACCTTAAAAATCTAAAGCTCGAAAGGCTGAAATCGAAAGGCATATTGCAAATGATTTATTTTATTAAATTTCTGAGAAGGGAAACGCAGTGGCGGCTTATCTATTAGGGTCTCAAAGTTGCAACATCCTTTGGAATGATTTTTAGAGCTGCATTTTCGCTATCTATCTAATCTGCTAACTTTTCACTCAAAGATTTTAATTTTATTCATTTCTCTGAGAGTCCGATATTCAACGTAAAATAGAAAAAAACACACACAATAAGAACTTGAAATGAAAACAGTAAATAAGTCAATAAGCCAGTGAAACACAGATCAGATCTAGCCCATGAAAGCACGCTGAATACACAAATGATTGATTGATTTAAGCAAGATCTCCTCCTCTTGAATTTAAAGTATTCAGAGCTGCAATTCCTCCAAACTCTGAAGCTCGGGCAATTGATAATTTTTTTCTCTTCCATCCAGAATTCATTTTTGTTCTCTCTGTGTTTTCTTCTTCTTTTTCATGCTTTCTTGTATTGATTGTTTACAAATTTCGGTTTCGTTTCTTCTTGCATCGATGGTAAAATATTTGGATCATTAAATGTTCATTTTTTTTTATCATAGGTTGTTCGAATAAGAGGTATGCATATAATTTTTAAACAGCTTTTCAAATGAAAAGTTTCACAAGGGGGAATCAAATATTATTAATTATTACATGTAAAAAATGAATAATTTATCGGTCTTCGAAAAATTGTATTTTTCTTTTCTCACTGAGAGAAAAACATCTAATATACAAATTACTCTCTACAAGATTCGAATATTGTTCAAACTTCGTCTTCATCAAGATCTTCCAAAAATTGTATTCTTGCTGCTCTCACTAAGAGGAAAGCAATCTATAAAACACAAACTGCTCTATACAGTATTTAAATATTGTTCAAAAGTCTCGAAGCAAAAAAATACAGCACCCAAAAAAGTTTTACAGCCAAATTTACTTTAAGCATTTATGGTTATATAGCTGTAATATATAGAAAGTTTTTTTCACCAGGTGTACTTTACGGTGCATTTAATGATATAACTGATTTACATAATTTTCCTGAATAATGAACAAATACAGAAATTCCAAGAATTTTATACTTATAGCGATGCATTATGACAACAAATTTCCTATCTGGCTTCGAAATTTAAAAATTTAGGTTTCTTATGAGTAAAATAGCTTTATTCAAGAATTCAATTTCTTGATAAATATTTTTTCTGCAGTGCTAATTTCCGGAATAAAAATTCGCCTCTAGGGAATTCGAATGAAGATTCTAAAAGGCTAAGAAACTCCTTATGGCATTTTCTTTTTCCAAGATAACTTGAAAAAGGTGAAATATGTAGACTTAAAAAAAAATGAAATTCTGTGTTTTTCTTATTTTGTAGAGCCATTTATGAAAATTGTTCACTGTTTAGAAATGTTCTATAGAAATTTAAGAATCTACAACTTTCTGCAATTTTTCTAATCGAATTCCATATGCAGAATTCACTTAAGATTGCAAATATTTTGAAATAAAAGTGAAGAGATGTCATTTTAGAAGTCATTTTTATTGCTAATACGAAATGTTGAATTTAAATTCGAGATTGTTTTATTGATTTTCATTTGTTGCTTGACAAAAAAAAATAAAATAGCATTCTTATTTTTGTAGATTTTATAGAAGAATTAACCGATTGCACTGTTTTTTATCATAAGACTTGAAAAGAGTTAAAATGATTCAATGTCGACATTTTTCAATTCATAATAACCACAAGTGAAATAAAAGGAAAATTGAAATTAGTAGAATTATCACCTTATTACAAAGATCAGTGTTTCAAATGAATATTTTTTTCATAGCTTCAATTATTTGGAGGAAGTGAATTATATTCTTTTTATCGTATTTCTGGAAGACAGGACTTCAGATTCTGGTTTATCGAAAGGAATTTTTAAATCTGCATGCGTAAGGATTAATTGAAAAATTATATGTATTCAATAAATAAATAAATATAAATAACATCATAATCTTTTACAACAAAATAATTTTGTTTTAATGATTTTCCCTTTAAATTTGTTTTATTAGAAGCTGTTATTGCTATCCTTCAATGTTGTTAATGGATCATGTAAAAAGAAGTTGAATAAATTTAGAAAATTTTTAGATTTGCTTCTTTATATGTTTAATACGAAATGCTTTATCATAATTCTATTTTAATAGAAATACACAAAACTATGCTTATTTTAATAGAAAAGATTCTATTTGTGATAATCATATTTAGAACTAAAAATTATATCTATATTGATTTGAAAACCAACCCTTAACAATTAAAACTTTGCTGCAAGCATATTTTTACAATTGTGTACTACCGAATGCAGATTAAAAATTAGTTTTGAGTAACTGTTTTTAGGAATTAAGTAGCTATAAAAATGGATAAAACAGTCAATGAAAAATTAATTATGTATTTTTGAAATGTTTAATAAGCCTCTGAAGAGAACTAGCAATCTTCTGAAAGTGAATTAATTGTAATTTCTCAAATATCTCTGAAGGAATCAATTATTAATGAGAACAATTTGAATTCTTAGAATTTAATTTAGCCAGTTTCTGTTTTGAAATTCTATGCTCATTAATTATGTGAAGTGTAAAGGTTATGCGATAAATTCCCAAACGGTTAGGGTAAGGAGGAATTCATTTTAAATCCTTACTATTGTTATTATGGAAGTATATTAATAAATTTCTGTATGCATCCCAAAAAACTTTGAAACATTCAGCATTTTACATATAATCAGACAAAAATACCAAAACCATTGCACATTTTCATTAAACTACTCATAAAAGTTTTCACTGGATAAAATGGAAATAAAATTCACGTAAAAATAATGTTTATAGGACAAGAAGAGTACAAATAGAATTGTGACATGTGTTTTGACAAAATCTATTACCACCTTTTGTAACATTTTTCGAAGTTGAAGACACATACGGACTTAAATTCATACATTTGAGCCTATGTCGAAAACAGTGATTTCGCTATCTCAGGAGATAGCGGATTTGCGACAAAAATCTCACAAAACAACTTAAGAATCAAGATGTAAACATTATGATGCATAAAAGCCTTTAACGTCTGGAGGAGATAAAATGCTTTATATGCTGAAAGCTTTAGTATTTCTTTGAAGCATATTTCATCTGAGATCAGTTTTAACATATTAGATCCAAATGAAATCAATGATTGCAACAAATGTGGAAGAAATTGTTAAAAAATAAGTTTTTCCTATTTTCTTTGCATCCATCTCTGAGAATCTATTTGAAGAAATGAGACTGAACATACTTTTCGAAATTGAAATACATACAGATTAAATAATGTAGTTGAGACGATATCGAAAACGGAGATTTTGATATATTTTCCAGATAGTTATTAAGGGAGTAGTTAAGATAGGAGTAGTTATTACGTAGGGGAGATGGTTAAATATTGGATGTTGTGTTTAGTGAATCACACTTATCCCGGTATGGGGTGGCATTTCAGAAACTTTTGGAGTATTTCGAACAATACTCACTATTACTGAGGATAAAAATGTTGTTATTAATTATTCAGATTTTCATTATGAATGCAACATTGAAATTGTGTTTGCTACGTAAAAAGTAAAATCATTAAGAATCATATAAATGTAATTGCAAATTTCATCAATTATTTGAGTATTATATTTATATTCCTGTTGTTCAGTGTAATTATATGGAAAAATTACAATTTGATTGTGTTTAAATCTACCCTTTAAGGATTAGGTAGTGTTAAAAGTGAAACATTTTATACCATGGATTCCATAAACACATCATGTGTCATATATAACTGATTCGAGATATATGATATTAAGTATCATTGTCTTATTATCATGCCGGTGTAATACGGAGTTAAGCATGAAAATGTTGCTCTCGAATTTATAAAATGCGCAACTAATTCTGAGTAAAGGAAAGAAGAAAGAAAATTTCAATTAGAGATTTATAACGAGTTTTAACGTTAAATTTAAGCATTAATTCCGTATATGACGGTTTTTAAAAAATCTATGAAAATTTCTGATTTGATGCTCGATATAAAAATAGAAAAGTATTTTCTGGTAAAGATCTCTATTTAGGCGAGAAATGTAAAGAAAGTGGTAAAAATGAAACATATAAGGATGAAGAAAGGTGTTTAGAGCCTAGATTATAACTTTGCAAAGATCTAAGTAAGTGCAATGAAAAGTATAGTTCTATTTTTAACGTATTTATAATTTTTCTTTTGTCAAATTAATTTTTCTTATCTTAGTATTTATAAATAGTGATATAATAATGAGTGTTGAATCTGTGTTACATAAAATAGGATATCTATATTTAAAATAAAAATATAAATTTTAAGTTTTTAGTCGTACAGTAGGATGTCTATATCGAAAATAAAAAGGTAAACTGTAACTTTTTAATCGTATAATAGAACCGGCGGGAGTGTTCTTCTCGAAAGGTTCTTGCTTAATCTCCAATAAAAATCGTATTTCCCTTTCTCCACATAGAACTATGGAGTTTGGTATAGGTTGAGAATAACTTGCGTAGCATTGGTGAACGATAATCACGAAATGTATATCCTTAACGTAAATATGCCATTTTTTCTGAATCTACCGCGTGAATATTTTTGAACGTCTTTTTACCCGCCGATTGACATCAAAATTTCATATGAAATTATAGTTGTAGTCACAAGAAAAGATTCCGAATTCCATTTAAGTTATTGCGTTAATGAGTACTATGGGTACTACATCAAATGGTCAACTGCGAGGCAGATTTAGATCAAATTTGATATCTATATTTTAAATGCTAAACCTGTGCACCAAATTTTATTTACCTAGCTCTTTGCACTTTGTGGTTATCGAGTGTACTTGCACTCGAGCAACGAAACAGATATACTTCCTGGGAATGAATTACGTTCAGAACGTGATATATATCTAGAAATGTGGCCGTAATTCCATTTATCAAATTCCAACCGTTTAACTTAAAGCGTTTCTGAGTTGTGCTCGCAGATTAACAGTCTTAATGCCAAAAACATGTTCTTCGATCTCAAGGAGAGCACTTTATATAAATTTAGCTAGTTTCTTTTTCATAATAAAAATTAATTTTTGTAAAAAGGTAAAAATTAATAAGTAACCTAAAAAAATTTTGAACAATTTTTGATAAATCCAATAATTAGAGAACTAAATTTGTTTTCTCATCAATATGCATTTTTTATAATCTGAGAAATAATCTGAATTTCGATATTTTTTATAACAGCAACTGCCCAAACCTGGCTTTGTCTAAATAATCAGTAGCAAACAGGATTAAAAATTTCTGAGTTTTAATATTTAGGAATGGATAATCATATTTAATGTTTTTCCGAAATTTAGTAATTCCATTTAGCTATATATTGAAATGAATTGTCAACAGATGACTCGTGTATGTTCCTTTCTGTTTCAGCAATGTATGCAGATAAAAATTTAACGACATTAGTATTTGCAAAATATAATTTATAATCTAGATGATAAGCTGTTTAAGAATTCTGAAAAATTATAATAATTTATGAAAATGAAATAAAAATAGAAAAAAAGCGCCAGAGACCCTTTAGCACTGACTTTATTTATATAAAGATTAATAATATGTTAACAGGTAACTAAATATTTCATTGCGAAGCGAGTTGAATATAAATTAATTATCTGATCAAGCGGTTAAAATATTTTTGTAAAAATGGCATTTGAAATTTATTTTTCCTGATATTATTAGAGATTTTAACAATGGATTTAAAAAACCATAGGGATTTCAAGATAAAAATAAGGATTAAAATAATTAAACCATTTTAACTATTAATAAGATCAACAAGCTATTTACATTTGAAATATTTTATGAGACAATAACGTTTGAGAATATTTTAAATAAACTATTACCTTATTTAATGTAGAATTTATCAGTAGAATTACATTTTTCTATTTTCCTCAATTTATCATTTAATTTTTTAAATTCAGTGAAATTCGATTTAAAAATGTAAGCTAGTTGTACTACTGCTTTCAATTAGAACTATTCCTCTAAAGTTACATATTTAAGAGAATTTTAATTAAAAGGATGCTAATTGAAAATTCCTGTATCGATATGTGGAAATTAGCTGAGGAATCTTTAAATGGTTAATGAGAAATAAATGCTAACGCTTTCTTCAGAATATTTGTATTTTATTCCATGATTAAACTTCCAAGCAGACAAAATACATAAAATCAACTTCGGAAACGAAGTATCTGATAAGAAATTCATTAGCTTAAAATGTTAAATTAAAAGGATTTTGAAGTATTAGAATAAAAAAACATTGTAATATTTGTGTTTAAAAGGTATAATTTTCATTATTAGGCAGGCTTTTGTAGAGTTTAATCAGATTCATTCTCTTAGTGGAAAAATATAATGAGACAGGCTTTAACGTTTAGAATGTTTTCTCTTTCATTTTACGGTCATTCTCTTTATGGAAGACTCTTGCGCCATAAAAATCCAAGATCCAATCCAATCCCTTTAAGGAAAAATGTAATGAGATTGGTTTTAATGTTTAGAATGTTTTCTCTTTTATTTCATTGTATATTGCAATAAATATTATAATATTTGTGGTAAAAAATAACTTCCAAGTTATGTTCTATAATCAAATGTTATTATTCACATCAATAAAGAATTACTTTTAAATTATGGTTTCTAATATTTGTGACACATTTAGATATTCATCACTGCATTATTTGGTTTTTATTAATTGCAGATTTATCCCTTTCAGAGAAATAAATAATGTTTTCAGCCTTAATATTTCATGATAATGATTTGCAAACAGTTGGAAATGTATTAATTCTTATAAAACAAAGCTTTCATGATTCCTAATTTATGTTTTTCTTTTTTCTTTTTGTGTCATCCCATTTACGAAAGGAAAACCATTATTCATTCAATTCATCACTGCCTAATTAATTATCTAAGAAATTATTGAAATTCTTTTTTCATTGAAGGAATTTTCTCTGTTTCTTCATTAGCGACAAATGACACAATGAATATTGAAAAATTTTCTTCTCGATTTCGTGTTTCATATCAAAGGATACAATTAATCATTTTTTAAATATGGCACTCATTTAAATAAAAAAAAATAAAGTCTTATTTATCCGTTCTATTTATTTTATATCAAGCTGAAAGAGGAATATATGATAGCTGCAAATTGAGAGTCATTTGAAGAAATATATATTATTTAAATGCAGGAATTTTATAAATTTCTAAATTATATAATTTCTAAAAATAAGATAGTTAACTTTTATCTACATAATTAATTTACTTAAATTCTCAAACAATATTTAAAAGTGAATTTAAAAACTTCCAATAATGCCAATTATAATTCTATAAACTGAAGAGAACAATTATGTGTATGTTGTTCAAGGAATGTATGTTTGGATTGGTGTTTTTCGACGCAAAGGAAAAAAAAATAATTCTATAATTATTTATATAATAGTATATACATGAATTGTTAAAATAATAGCAGTAAATAATAAAATAATAACAGTTTATAATTATTATTAATCAATAAAAACAAATATATTAATACAAATGAATCATATATAATTATTTGTATTATATCAGCAGATAACTAGCAAGCGTGGTCTTCTCGAATTTTTCTCTCATACGCTCAAATAAAACTGTTATGTTCCGTCTGTTCGCATAAAAAAATGTGAAATCTGGATATTTTCCTAAACTAAATGAGTGTTCAGAATATTATCATCAGAGTTACGTACATGAGCGTTTTCAGCATTTTTGTATTATACAGAAAATCGAGTATGCATTTTCATCGCCTTTTTATTTACCATATAAAAACAAACAAACAAAAAAAAAAGACAAAAACCTACAATTTTGGTTAGAATATCACATATGTAATCTCTTCGAATGTGCAAACTGACAGTGTCAACTTTTGCATAGATCTGTTTCAAAATTTGATGCATTTAAATCTAAAACCTTGTACCAAATTTTATTTATCTAGCTGTTTGCGTCTTGTATTTATCATGTTCTCTTGCATTCAGACAGACAGAAAGATAAACTTTCAAGAATGAAAATTCTGAGAAATTCTGAATGAATTTCATTTTAAGACCAAGTATTCAATTTCTTCCGTCTAGCCGACAGCGTTTTTCATTTATCGTTTTCATAGACAGACATTGCAAAGATGTATTTTTTTAATGATTCCATGAGGTCTGAAACGAGAAGATCAATCAAAATTTCTAGTTCAAAGTTTCAGACGGACACAATTCTTTCTCTTTATGTATTTCACAAATAAGAAAATAAAAATACAAACAATTCCTCTCAAATTTACAATAATGTTTTTGTTATTATGAAATAATATAACTCATCATAAATTAAAGGGAATTTATTAATACCTTTGATAGAGGTAAATTTTATAAAATGTACTTCAGAAAAAAACATTATACCCAGGAGTAAAAGTATATGCATTTAAATTAATAGGTGATTATTTTCTTGAATTTGTCTGGAATGTGGAGAAAAATAAATTCATTTCTAATGGCAATTAAACATACAGCTATCTCTATAGAGTGTAGTTCAACAAAGTAAGTGCAATTTCAAAGTGCAATTTGAAAAATATATTTCAATGTACGTATATTATCTTTAATAGTTATATTAAGAGAAACCTTTTCCAGTTAGGTCTAATTATAAAAGCATATTTGCTGTTTTTCTTTGGTTAATATATGAAGGATAGATGACATTTATATTGAATGAATATAAAATGAACTTTTTCAGAGACGAACGAACATGTTCTTTTAAAAGAAGTTTTAGGAACTATTATTATATTTATAACTGCTTACATGAATGATAAGAAATCACTTCAAAATTGATGCGTTTTAAAAATGAATTAAATATTCGTAGTGAAAAGGTATTTCTGATTTTATAGATGAGGAGATGTTGAAGTTCTTTATGGAAACATAACTTTAAACGTAGTTGCAGTTTAGTACAACACTTATGTGACAGTTATATCGTATGCGAGAGTTAATTCTTTCATGTCATCCTCAAGTTTAAAGGAGATGTTTTGTTTTGACATTTTTTTTAATCATTCGACATGTGTCTCATAAAAATTAAAGTAAGAAGAATAACCTAGCAGCAAATGTCAGTAAAGCTAAAAAATATTCGAAAAACTGTTATTCTCTACGCTGCTTTAGTCAGCTGCAAAGGACAAAAATAAAAAAAACAGGCTACTTTAGGGCGTCTACAGATCAATGCAATTCCATTTCTATGCCTCATGCTGAAATTTTGATAGTTTGGTTTAGTTTGTAATGAATAGCAAAAATCTTATTAAATATTTCTTCCAGATTAATTCTATTTAGAATCTCAAATATTCTCATTCACAAGTAAATTTTATTCAATAAAGAGAATAAAAAGATTTCAGAATTGGGAGAACTTGTTTGCGCTTGGCGCTGCTTTTTGTATTTTTGCAATTATGTGATTTAACCTTGGTTTGAAGCTCACATCACATTTTTGCTTATTGTTAAAATATACATATACACTCAAAATCTCTTCCACCGAGGTACACCTCAGAAATGAGGATGGGCAGCTTTCGATATGGTGGTTGGTTCTCGCCTCCCTGTTGGGTACAGAAATGGTAGGGGTCAGCTATCTCCTATCGATGACGGAACATACTTCCAAAGGGAAGGATTGTACCGTGTTTGGTGATGGCCCTTAAGACTCAACTACAGTTCCCGCTAGTGTTGCTGTCGCCGCGTCCGTGATTATTCAGGCGGGTAGGAATAACCGGTTAAGGTTACATTCAAGATCCTGTGGTGACATTCAAGATCCTGTAAAAACGCGACTCACATTTTGAGCACTCCTTATTCATAATATATAAAAGGTTTTTATGTCAAAGATACTGCGAGTTTTATAAGTTATAAAATAAAATTATTTCAGACAGTTTTATAACAGAAATGTTCCAATATTAAATCGAAATCATTTTAAGTCATTTTAACACCCGTGCATTTTTACTTTTACATTTTACTTTAATGGTGATTTCTATTGAATATTTGAGATGAAAAAAGATAAGAAAACTATTTATTGGTTATTTTTGTTGTTATTGTTTGTTTTGTTTTGTTTTGTTATTTATCTAAACTAAAATTTATTGCTTTTAAACAATGATAACAAAGCGACACAATGATTTAACTGCGTTTATCTCTTTTAGTCACATTTTGCACCGAAATTCAATCAGAATTTATATTGATTTGAGATTTTATCTTCAAATTTCGGAAAGCAGATGCTTAATGTGACTATTTGGCGCAAAGTACCAAAAAGACGATTAATCTATTTGATGAAGTACATTTAAAATAAATTTGCATTCTTGTGAATTCCAAAAAAATGAGATTAATCGTCTTTTTTATGATTACTGTGCAATCTAGTTCTGCGTAAGGCCAAACAGATGCTATATAGAAAAAAAAATAGCATAGAAAAAAAATAGTAGAAAAGAATTTGGAACTTCATTTTTATCAATTTTACCAACACATGTAGATATAAAACTTGTTATCAATTTGTACATATTTCTCTTCCTATTATAGAAAAATAAATAGTTAATTATAACAATAGATTTATTAAAAATTGATTGTTCGTGGAATTTTTTTTTGTTTGCAGAAGTAAATCATAACACCTATACGTAAGTTAATAATTTTATATATTTCAGAAGAAATACAAGTAAAATGTAAAAAAAAATCAAGCAATACTAGGTTAAACAACAGCAACAAAAAAAGATTATAATTTAAGTTATTTATAAGGAAAGGAAATTTTTGGGTAATAAAGTTATTTGAGGGATATTTTCCTGTTATTCAAGACAGGAAGTTTTTGCTCGAGCAATGAAGTAAAAAAAAAAAAAAAATTCAAAGAGATTGTTATCATTCTTCGTATTATAGGAAATATATTTTTAAGGTGGTAAAATTTTCTTTTTATTTATTCATATGAATTATAAACATTTATGTGTAATTTAATAGCTAAAATTTAAGAGAATAATTTTATACATTTCAAGAAATACGAGTAAAAAATAAAAGAAAAACAAGCGATACTAAATGAAAGAACAACGGCAATGACAAAACGATTATATAGCAAAGAGAATATCGATTATAATAAAAGCTCTTTGTAAGTAGAGAAAGTTCTGGGTAATAAATTTATTTGATGGATATTTTCCTGTTATTCACACCAGGAAGTTTTTGTTCGAGCAATTAGGTAAAAAAAGTATTCCCTTTTTTGTGAGAATTTGGCTTTGCTTCAATCGGATATAATGTAATGAATCTATACATTTTTGTAATGCCAAAATATACTTTTCCTTGAATTATTTGAATTGATATACAATGAAATTTAATACAATTGTAAATGTTTTATATATAAATTTATAACGTTGAGGAAAATTATGAAAAATGTTTAAGATTTTGAGAATACTTTGCCACATGTTTGCTACGAGAAATATATAAAATTTCATTTGATAATATTTGAAATTAATTTTCTAAAGTTCGTAATTTAAAAATGAATAAATTATAAAAATCTCAAAAGAACGTTAAACGTAAAATACGTTAACTAAAAATATTATGTACACAATTCACATGATAACGATATTAAATTTTATGATTCTTTTCACTTAAAAGAAAAGCATAGCATTTGAAGCTATTAAAATATTTCAAGGGACATTAAATTTTATAACATTATGCCTTAAAGTCATTATTATGTTTAAAATTTCTTGACATTTCTTTTTGAAATTTAATATAATGTATACATTAAAAATTTGCATTCATTTCTTTCTTAAATGTAAAATGAATCCTAATTCAATTTTTATTAAGATGTTCAATAGTATTTTTAATCGTATGATAATTTAAACTATCTTACCATACTGCTAATTCAAAAAAGTATTGCGAATTGGTAGGAATTTGGATTTTGGAATTTTAGGACTTAAAATAATCAATCTTTTTTATTTATCAGTATCTTCTTTACGAAAATTTATGCTTATTTGGAAAATTTAATTGTTTTGATAATTTGAAGCAAAATTTTATGGATATCTATTTTACTTAAAATTTGTGAATTGATCTAGAACTTTTTTTTCAAAACTTCAAACAAGTTAATATTGGCTTTTGAATGAAAAATTTTGTAGTGATTTGAATGTAAAACTTAAAGAATGGACGCTAAAGTGTTTAATTTTTTGTTGTTAAAAGTGATAGATCAACATGTTAATAATTAAGTTTAGTTCTTAAAAGGAAGTCTTCCACAATTAAAAGAAAAGGCTATGTTGAAATTTTTGATTTTTTTAACATTAAAGAATTGAAATCAATTATTATTTAATGCAATTTATAATTGTAAATAGCTAGATTGTAGAACAGCGCGAGCGAATTTTTCCAATTCAATATTCCACTGGAAAAAACAAATAGCATACATAAAATAATACATAAATATATTCGGAAACCAATACATCTGTAAAATCTTTCAAATCTTTTTGAAACATAAAACTTTTTCTGAAATATATTCTGCTGTTTAGTAGAACTAGTAGAAATAAATTAAATATCTGCAACTGCTTAAGCTAAAACGGGTATTAAAGAAAATGCTGGAAGTAGTCCCTACGGTGACAAGTTTCGAACATTTCTTTCAGAACTAAAACCCTCTGTTCTATGGGGAGAAGGGGAGAAAGAGGATCAACCCTTCAGACCACCGGCATTCCCCTTCGAGCGAATCGACCGGTGTATCGCGAGGAACATAAAAATACAGGTTTATATCTGTTCTTTTAATGGAACAGGACGAACATTCTAAGTTCAGAGTGATGTGGTTTATGCTGATGGAACAAACAACAGATAGTGAACCTTTCGATGTTGATTTGGTTTCAATATATTCTGTATGTTTTTTTGAGATAAGAATTTATCGGTCTATTAAAGATTTATTGTCTGTGTCATCAAAGAATTATTTTTTAAAAGAATCTTTAATTAGATTAACAAAATAAAACAATTCTTGTCACATTCTACACAAGACTAAAGAGAAGTTTATTTTACGAGTATATTTATATTTAAGAAGCATAAGCAAAGAATGTGAATATTAAGCTACAAGAATACAAAGAGAAAGTATCGTAATTGTCGAAAAACTAGATCTCGAGATTTATGATGAGTCTCCACATTCAAGCTTCCTTAAATCCGAAAAACAAGGTTTTGAAATTATTTTTCTTACTCTGTTTACCTGTTAAACTCATAAAAGTTTCAATCTAGAAGGATCACATTTGATATATGGTATTTAAAACAAATTTTGGAGATTTCTATCGGTTGCATGTTTCTACTATAGAAGATTTCTATCATTCTTGGAAAGCTTGTCTGGTCGAGTACAAGTCAGCATGATAATTTCAAAACGCATACAGGTAACATTCAATACACAATTTAAGCATCTAAAGTGTAGATTCTTTCAAATATTGAATCAAATGCTTTAATGGATTGGCTGTTTGTCAGTCATTACATTCGCATACATGTAAATGAAAGAATTACAGGTATGCGAAATTTGGGATATAATCCAATTTATAATTGCTTTTAAATTTCAAATTCGGATTTCAATGACAAAAAGATGTCCAAAATATATATTCCATTTACTGTTTGGTCTGCCACGAGCCACAAAGCAGTTAGATGTGGTATTGCGAAAATAAAAATCTGAGCACTCGAAAGTTCACAGTTTTGCTCAAGGTCTGCATTTTTTAAGCAGTGAGGAGCTAATACTTTTATCAGGGAGCAGACGGGAAAAGTGTGATGCCAATGCAAGAGGAAAGGTGTGATTAAAATTTTTTATTTGTCTGCTTGACAAATAAATGAATTTGAATATCAATTCTGAGAATTGTAAACTGTTTGGATAACATTAAGATTTTGTCATGTAGAATTAGATTGGTCAGATTCCTTTCTACATCACATTTATTTTGTTACTGCTAGGTTTATAAACATCAAAGTTGTACTTAAAACCATATTATGGATACAACGTTGTAATAAATCACATATCGCCCGCATGGGTCGTAATAAAAAAAAATAACATACCCATGTTGATAAAGTTACAAAAATAAAATTAAACTTTGAAAATATCATTAAATAGTAATTAAAAATGTGTTCAATTAGTTAAGTTAGTCAAAAGTTAAAAGTTATTTTCTAAAAAAGTCAAATAAGAATTTATTTTCTTTACAAACATTTCAACATGTAAAAAAGGAATGGATTTTCATATGGCTTGCAGGCAAAGACAAAAATGTGTTCCGAAATTATAAGAACTGGAGTAAATTTTAAATAAAATGTTTTATATATAGTAATGGAAATATTTTCATTTAGAGAGAAAGAAACTTTCTAAAATATCGAAAAGATTTTCCTGCAATCTAGAGCCAAAAATTTATTTTTCTTTTAAGTCTTAGGAAATTGGCTAAACGGTGCAAACTAGATGTCCTATGTCTTTTGATTGAAAAGTTTCCATTTAGACAAAATAAACTTCGCGTGAAGATTTGATTTTGAAGAGAAAGGAAACAGTTAAGAAATTCGTCAGGTAGTTCCGGAAATCCCATTATGTCCTTTTACTTCCCTCGCGAAATACAACTTTGATTTGAAAACACACAGAGGGAACGAAATTCCTTTTTAATATTTTTTTTATAAATGTAGACAAATTGCTGTATGCCATTTTTCAAAGTGTTTTTTTCCAGATATTAAGTTCTGTATAATTTTGCACTTTACTTTTCAGCCTTAATAAAATTACTTTTTAAAAAGTTATAATATTATTCGCGAACATAAAATGCACAGTAAATTTTGCTCAGAACTATGAGTTTAAAATATTACATATTTCATATTCGGATCTAGATGCAAACAAGAAATGCGTAATTGAAATAATTATACTTTTCACCAAGCTCTATTTTAACCAAATTTTGAAGATGTTTGTAAGCTAGTGAAAATTATTTTAAAATATTTAAAATTTCAGTTTGATTCTTTTGAATGTGTAGTAAAATGATGTTTTTGCATAATTGAAGAGTTTTCAAATGACTTTTTATTCGATATCGCATCTATGCATCTTTTACATGGTTATATAACTTGAAGTTGATGAAAAGATTTGAGATCTAAATGCACCTGGAAAAGCCAATTAATCATACTTTTTTCTCAAAAGTCCTGGCTAACTATTAAAAATTCCAAAAATAAAAATAATATTGTTCTTATAGGGAAAAGAAATAAAAGTTTGAATAAGCATTAATGTTAATCAAAAGTAAATAAAAAATACTAAACAATAAATAATAAACATTGTCATAAATAATAGACAATAAATAAGTTGAATTTTTTAGGAAGTCCATGATCGTTTTTATTGATAAAGGTTGCTTTTTTTATATTGTTTAAAAATGTATTTCATGCATCAAATGAAAAGCATTATATTTAACTTCCCAGCTCTTAAAAGACTCTCTCTCTTTTACACACACACGCGCGCACGCACCTGAATAATGTGTACATCATCAAGACCTAAAGCAATATACATATAATTTACATTAGTATCGCTTGAGACAATTTTTTTATTTTTAATTAAAATGTAATCGTAAATATTAAAGCTAATACTATATAAGAATTTACGCTCACAGAATAGTTTTCTCTATTATTAGGCTATAGTTTTTGATTGTCACTCTATATAGGCGTGATTAGAAGGAAATAGGAGAGGAATTTTTTTTAGCGACAGTATAGGGAAGTTAGGAGCGACATCATTCTCGTTTTGGTTAATTACTTATGAAAAAGTCAAGCCTTGAAGCATTTTAATTGTTTTGGTATTTTTCATACTTTAAGCATTAAATATGATTAGTTTCCTTAGTAATTTTATTATTTTTAGAGACCTTCAGGAATATGTTTTGAAAAATTAGAATTATTATTAGTCATTTTTTTTATTAACTTTAATTTTTTATTAAAAAATTAAGCTTTGAACACTAATATTGGCAAAAGCCACAAAAATAAGGATTTTCTCAAAATTAAGGTCTAACGATATTAATTTAATATTTTGTCCGTTAGAAACAAGGTCATCTTTAGCCTTAAAATTATGATTGCACAAATTTCGGTGTGCAAACTTATACCATTACATTGCATTATTTCAATGAAATATTGCATCGTTATTTTGAATATTTAACTTGCATTTACATTTTTGACAAAGAATTGAGAAAAATATAATAATTCTTAAAAACAATTTTTTAGATTTCGATAAACATTCAACCTTTTAGATCTTAATATGGAGAAAGAATTTCTAAATGATATATGCCTTCTTTTTGTGAACATGATGACTCAAAAAACGGAATGACCGAGATAAATAAAAGTTAGATTGTAATTTATACAACAAAATTGTTTATCCGAAACATACCAGTGTCCATATGAATACATTGGACAGCTCAAAAACGAAAGGAGGTGGACAAATAAAATTCGACGTAGGATTTTATCAGCAGAAATGCACATCAATGTCAAATTTTGCACCTGAGTTGTCAGTGGTTGATGAATGTCCCTCTGTCATTTCACTATCAATGAACTGGGATTAAAATACCGTCATGCCTGAATCGTTTCTGTCGGTACCGAAAAAGGGAAACACTAATGTTAGTCTTAAGGATTTATCTAGTCGTATATGATTTCAAAAATGTGTTTTTCGAATTCGGATTGGTCTGAAACATGTAGATTTGTCAAAATCTCGAGCTCTCTTCAAATTTCGATTGATGATTACAATACTCTTTCTTTGAATACTTCTTATACGATAAAGTAAAAATATTACGTTTTTTAAACAGCAAAGACTTTTTTTAAGTAACTAGCAAGTATTTGTTATTATCTAATGTTTATTTTCCTTTCTTCACTGGAGCTTTTTTTCAGTAAAGGTTTTATGGATAAATGATAATAATTAATATTTTTAAATATTATATTACAAAATTAGTGCAAAATTGTTTAGTATAAGTATTGACTATTCCAATGTAAACATAGTCCAATTGATTAATCCAATGTACACATTTTCTTAGTATCTTTCTATTCAAAGAAATTCAATTGAATGTTGGTTCGACGTCATAAAAGTTTAGGGAGAATAAAATATACTGAAAAACAATTTTTATCAAAATATCTAATATATTGAGATTTATTAAGAAAGAAACAAAAATCCTTGCTAATGATTTCGTTACAAATATTTTAAAAAATAATGTATTATTTATTTTAGCAGTGACTTATAATAAGAAGGTGTCCTAATCTCCAAAGAAAATAACTCTTCCTTGAGTTACAGAGATAGCTTTTTTTGACAACATACTTTACTCCTTTTTGCTTAGAAAACGATTCATTAATAAAATTACAAGGGCAATTTTACAATTACAAATGGCATTACAAAAGACAAATGCTCTAACTGTAATTCTCAATTCATCAACTTCATCTTTTTGTAAGCTGTTATGGATCCTTTTTCCTCATTTGTGCTTAAAGTTAAATGGTGGGAGAGCTTTCGCAGAGATTTCAAAGAATTTTCAGCTTGAAAATCGATTTCTCCAATGATTCGCAAATATTTCATTAGCATGCTAAAACCATTTTTATGAAATGTTTCTAACTGGCATGGGATACACATTTGAAGATATTCTATTATTCTATCTGTAAGTTACGTTATTTTAGCCATATTAAAATTTAGAAAAACTTCTACATGAAAGTTTAGAATAGATTTTAAATTGGAAAGTAACCGAACTAAATTATCTTTTACTTCGTTATATATTTATTTCAGCTTCTTCTAGCTAACTGTTTAAATTTCTCTTACGTCCTTTTATCTTGCATTTTTAATCCATAAATGCATTTTTAATCCATAATTTCTTCATTCTTTAACAGTTTAATATGGAAAATACTGAAACGTAATATTTATCTAGATCATTCAAAGGTCATTTACGGTGGATTTTTGGATATTACCAATACATAAATTTACATTTTGGGAAAAAAACCCCCAATATAACTTTTTTTGACTAATTCAAAGAATACAGAAGTATGCTGTTAAAATCTGAAAATCAGCAGAAAAATACTGAATTCATCATATCGAAAATCATTTAGCTTGTCTATGCTGTAACTGTTCAAATATATTACAAGAATTCTGCATATTATTTTAAGATAATAGCGTTTTTTAAATTTTGAAATACATGAAAAAGTTTAAGTTTCTTGAATTTTTACTCAGAATTCTTTTAAAAAAATAGTAATCCGATTCTAACGATATTTCAAAGCATAAAAGACTATTCATTTCCTATTCTGAAAAGCTGAATATTCCTTCCGGCGTTTATCTTTTCTTCTTTTATCGCTTTGAATTCAAATGAATTCAAAAGAAAAATCAATATTTGAAAGCGAAAACTCTTTCAGTGTAAGTTTTCTTTTTTGTTTATTTTCCTTTCACTAGTTGATATCAACGATTGATATGTTGAAAATATTATTAAAAAATCTTTCGTGGTGGAAAAATTAACTCAATATTAAAACAACTAAAAGATAGTAGAAAAACCACAAAAATTTATAAAAATGTAATAAAAATGCCCTTTTTCACTATTGCTCATACGAAGAGAAATTATAGTAACCATTAAAAAATCCGACCTATAGATTTGAATGCAAATTCAGGTTTCACATCATCTGAATTTTTATAAACGCATTTGTAGAAATATATCTGCTTATTTGTGAGCGTCATAACACAAAAATGGATAAATTGAACTAAATGGATGAAATTTAGTATGTGGTCCAAATTTAGTGGCCTCCAAAATGTTGACTCTTCACTCTACAAGAAGCCTAAAACCTTCATATGTGAGATTCTGAAAATAAAATTCTGAGCCTACAAGGGGTTCATGATCTTCAGATTTCGCAATGTTTATGTGGAAAGAGTAGAAGTGAATCACTATGATTTATTACCATTATTCAAAGCTAAAGAAAAGTATCTTTTTATCAATTGGAAATAAATTTACATGAAGAATGAAAAATGGATTCTTTTTTTCTAAAAAGCTATATGAAATTAGAGGTTAGATTACCCAGGCAGTTCTTTTTTTAAAGGCACTGGCGTTTTCTTCTTTAAGAATGCTCTATATACAATTAAAAGAACAGATTTAAGGCTAAAATAATATAATGGATTTAGAGATTATGAACATTTGATGTTTTACCTTATAAAATTAAACGAGTAATTCTTATATACATATACGAATTTGTTTCGTGTGCTTCGGAAACGGCTCTAACAATCTGGATAAAAATATATATTTTATATTCAGATAAGGTTTGCTTTTTAACTTTATCTATATAGGTGTCTTTCCTGAAAAAACATGATTTTACATTTTTACAAACATGATTTAATGAAGTATTATTCTTTTTTTATCTGCCCTTATGTTGACAATGTCATATAGTTGTCATTATGTTGTCAACAATGTCATTATGTTGACAATGTCATATTAGCGGTATTTGCATTGTTTTCATAGAGCATAGAGCTACTGGTATTTCAAAATTTAGTGAGATGGCGCTATATGACATTATCCGAATACGAATACATTCAGCTCACATCCAATAGAAGAAATGCAATTAATGTGTTAACCAATTCGAATAACATGTCAAACTGCATTCATAATATTTTTTTATTTAAATGACCAGTTCATATGTAGGTAAGATTGAAAATTATTCATACGTAATCAGTATGTGATTCGTAATATTTTCTCAGCTCGGTTTTCCTGGTACTAAATATTCCAATGCGGAAATCATGAAGATCACATTATGCATAAATGATACATAGCCAATATTACCTGCGAACCAATTGTTCGCCAATGACGGCTGGTTTTAAATAATTATACATTTTTTTATCAGTAGTTAAACAAACAAGATAGTAATATTCCTGACGATCCAGGTGATCCAGATTGCGAAATGCAGCAAGCAAATATAATAAGTCTTTTTAAGAAGGAAAACTTTTTTTACTTGAAAGGCTTGGAAGTTCTATAATGTATTAACTTTTATTTTTGCAAAGCCTTCTTTCAATGACGTTGGTTTGAATATAAGTTTCATCCATCTTTCTGATAAAACCTGTTTTAATGAAAATGCCGACGCCCGACTTTATCCTCTAATTCTTTAATTAAAGGTTAGAGAATAATCTTGAAAATAATGTAGTGACAGCTCTGACGGTACCTTCTATCCGAGCGGAAGATGTAAGGGACTTGGATAATTAAACATCAAGAAAAATGTGTCAAACCAATGTGAAGCATTTGGGATAGTCCGTCTAAAGTGCAAGTTTGACGGCGGCTTAAGACTCAAAGGCGCTTAATAAGAGTTTTGTAACTTTTGATGGAGAAAGTAATGACAAAGTCCTGATGAAGCTTAATATCTAAATATGACCTGATCAATAAGACTTTAACACGTTGAAAAATTAAGATATAATAAATTTACAGTGAAAATTTTAATTGTTTTTTTTTCCGTTGATAAAGAACAATTGTTTTTGGTAACAAAAAATATTTTTTAAGCAGTTTTTATGTTATATTTAAAAAAAAAGATGATTTATAAATAGGTCATTTTTAATTATAGAGTGTGTAACTGTTTTTACTTTTAAATGTTAAAGTGTCAGGAATATTTTACTAAATATGACTAAGAAGAATGGAAGGCCGTATAAACATTTAGACTTTTAATTTTTTTCTATAGTCTATTTATTGAACAATTTGATATAACTTATAATTATTTACTTTATTTTAAGCCATTTCTAGTTTAAAATATATGCATGTCTCTTATTGTTTATAATTTAGCTATTTCTCTATGATTGGAGTAAAACATCTTTGTAATAAAAATATTCACAATTAACAAGACATTTATGTTTTTTGATAACTTATCAAATATATACCATCAATTCTGTTGTCACAAAGAAAAAAGAAAAAAAAATTTTTTATAGGAGAATGTTCATCAAACATTATGCTGTTCTATATTATGTAAATTCAAATATTTCCCAAAACGTGAAATAATAACATATGATATAATTTATGGTTTTCTGCCTTTCTTATATATAATGTTATTAAAAAATACATAATAATAGCCCAAATTTCTTCATATTATTTTCTTCCAACATTTTTTTTCATTTTAAAAGAGTTTTGCTTTACATATCGGCCAGACATTTAAATTAATATTAAAAATCAAGAAATTTGGCGAAAAGGCCACATAATATAGCTTATGTCTGCATTTTAGAATTATCATGTTTGCCAACAAATATACTTTTTGACAAGATGAGGTTTGAAGTGTGAAATGCATCTAAATCTTGAGAATGTATTTTTTTTTGAAATTATAATAACTTTGTCTTTCTGTATAGGTATTTCTTCGCATACAGAAAAACAAAAAGTTCGCACTGAATTGAAGAGAATATGTTGCTGATATCTTTTGTATCTACTCTAAGTACTTCCTCATTTTATATCCTATAATTAGAATTCAAGTTAGTTTGAAAGCAAATTTTGAAAATATAAAGGAGGAATAGTTTAATTTTGCAGGAATAGGAAATAAATGATTTTACAAAAAAAAAATATATTAGTAACAACAATATTTTTATCTCAGAAATGATATTCAAGAAAAATTCGTGAAGTGATTACAAAGTAGTAGGGAAATTTTTCACTTTTAATTTATTTAAACTCGTTTGCATACGATAACTTCTTCACATATATAAATATAGACATCAAAATTTAGATTTCATGAAATTTCTATTGCTTAAACTTATTTGCATAAATATGTTTTAGATATTGGATTAATTTTCATTTATTTCTGTAATTTTCATTCCAACACCAAATCTGTTTTTATCTGATAATCCAGGAATTGTATTGGTTAAAAGTTGTATTAACTTTAGTTAAAAGAAAAAAAATCGCATGAAAAGAAGCCCCTATGATATAATTTAATACTCAACCAATCAGAAAATTAATTATATTATGTTACAGAACAAGCAATTTTTTTCTACTGGAAGTTTCTATAGTTTATAAAATAATATCAGTAATTATTATTTTAGATTTATTGATAAATTTTGTGAGCATGGACTTGTGGTATTTGTAAATTTATTTACAAATATCACAAGCACTTTAAATCCTCTTTTTTATTTACATTTAAAAATTTAAATGTAATTAAAAACAATTTTACATTAGAAATTTTCTGTTTCCCAGCCCATGGTAATTTAAAATAGGAAATTAAGCTCTTTCCAAAATCCATCAAATTAAAACAGTGTAATATAATCACAGCAATGAAAATAAAATTTCACAAGCTAAACAAGTTATTCTTGAAATAAATGATCTAAACAAGTTAAACTTTTGCTTGGAGTCAATACTTTGCTTGGTAAAAGGCAGTACTCAGAAAAAAGAAAAAAAATTCTTTTCCTTGAAAGAGAAGAACGAACTATATTTTAATATGAAATTCAGTCCATTTTTCTAATAACTTCAACTCATCGAGATATTATAAGAATATGGTTATAGTTACAAAGCAGTTTTTTCTGAATCTATTTCAAAGGTCTTACCATTAGAATTTTTTTTAGAAAACTGAAGTTTCTGAGATTTTGAATTTTCTGATGTTAAAGTTGAAAGTAAAGAAAGTGAATCAAGATAACAGCGCTGTCAGCTTGTCTTTCTTTTTCCTCTTTTACATTCTGGAGTTGATGTTTCCGAATTGCCTTTTCCTTTTAAGTTCGGGTCGTGTTTTGAACTTTTCATCTAAAAAGTAATTTGCTTTAATAAGATTTATTTTTAACACAGATTTCAACCTTTCAAAGAAATTTAACTAATTTAAATAACATAAATCGTTTGGATATTTAAAGAATATTCTGTTGTCAATGGATAAGGTAAAAAAGAGCAGAATAGAATCTTAAATTCCAAACATAGAGAATTTTAGTGTGTACGATGACCATTCGATTTCGCCAAATTTATTATAGTCGAAATAAATAATCTTTGGATTAAATAAAATAAAAATCAATTATTTCTGAAAAATAAATCTATTCATGAATACATTAATAAAATTCATTTTAGCATAGTATTACTGTACAAATAGCAATCTTTACGTAATTTTTGAATAAAATAAAATATAAATCAACGAATCTGAAAAAGGAAAAGCATTAATAACTAATTAAAGTATAAATAATTATTTAATTGCGTGTATGTGCGTTTCACCTCCACAGAATATACCATTTAATTCGGTGATATTTTTGGAATTTTAATTAGAAATTTTAAAAATAAGAACTGTGCTGGATTTTGTATTTTTTTTAATAAACTTCGTAAAATACTATTGCACAAAACTGATTTTTTATACGTTCTGAATTTTTAAAAAATATTCTTTTTAATAATGCAAATTTAATTACAATAAAATTAACAAGAGATACTGTAGACTATAGGCTTAAATAAATATTAAGAAGGTTAAAATAATAATAGTAAAAAAAAAAAAGCGCAACTGAGTTGGGACTTCGAAAAGTAGAATGCAATTTCCTTATGAAAAATCGGAACTTAAAAGTGTAAAAATGAGAATCAATGCAAAATAATAATAATAATAATAAAAGAAAACGAAAGGTTTTACACTAACTTTGTACTTATTGACGATAAACAATCTAATAATATAATGAAATGAATATAATGAAAATGAAAAGCACAATAAAATTAAATGATGACAAATACTTTTAGCAAGTAGTTTTGCCGATCCATTTTTAAGATTGGCAGCATGTCATGTTTTCGAAATACTATTTTTCAAATACTAGAATTGAATAAACTTCGTAAACGTTAAGGAATATTTGTCTTGGAGTTTCTCTCCCCCCCGCTAAGAATTTTGTATTTGTCGTTTTCCGTAATTTTTTTTAAATGAAAGAAATGAATGAAGAAAGTATTGATATGGGAAGGGAAATTTGCTAACACAATAAAAATGAAATTCTTAAAAATTCTTCAAAAATTGAAATATTACATAAATATGAATAAAAATTCAATGTTTAAGAATATTTTACAGGGTCAGACTTTAACAATTATTTCTACATTTAATAATCACACTCATAAAAACGCGTTTAATTTTTACTTGCTTTTATTACTTCCAATATATCCGGACAGAAGAACTGATACAGAAATCTAATCAAATATCTAAATTATTTATTACATGTGAGTGTATTTGTTTCTTCCCTTATACATTATAACGGTCTTTGAGTGCTTCATGAGGCAGCATACTTGCGGAGAAACACCCCTGCAGCTGTGCTCTTCTCCCTTCTATACTGATGTTCTGTATTGCGTTATTGACTTTCTCTTCACCGTCATATTCAATTTGCTATCCATCATGGAATAGGAGCAAAGCGAAGGGTCTGGACAGATGGAGAAAAGAAAGGAAACGACATTGTGAACATGATTAAAGAAGCCTCTTTCCCCAAGCATCGGTTTTGTTTTTTGTTCCATAGTAGCGTCTTATCTATATAATTACGTTGGAAAATTTTTCAGTTCTTTCGAAGTGAAAAGGACGAATAGATTTTTCTTCAGTAAGATAGTTTTATGGTAAATAAAATATAAAAAAATTTAAAATACCATAAAAAATTGAAATCTGCTATTGCAAATTTCAAGTTATCATGGGAGAACATTATTTAAAAAAATCACGTAATATCAATCCGACCAACAAACATATTCTCATATGACACATATTTCGTAATCCCCAACATTTAGAAAAGCGATGGGTTTTTGATCATCTCAAAGTCAATCGAGTTCTAAAACTTTTTTTCTCGAGACCAGAATTTTTTTTCCTGAAAAAACAGTTTAAACCGGTTTGAAACAATCATGTGACTATCGGATTTGCGCATGTTTCGTATTTTGAAAACGATGATTTTCAAAATCGTTCAAGCTCGAAAACTTTTTTGTCATCTAGAAAAATTGAAAATTATATATATATATATATATTACATTTTATTACAAAATTTATCGCATTCATTTCCATTTTCTTCTGTGTGCTTCTTCAGGTAATACGACCCCGCCCTTTAATGGCCAGACGGGAGAATCGGGTGCATGGTAGACATTCGAGCCAAGTTGTAGCTGTTTGAGGGCGATAAGTTGCCAAATAAATATGTTTCCTATCTCCCCCTGAACAAAGGAGCGGAATTGAGCTAAATTTTGCATGTTTACTATATAAGACATGAAAAAGATATTCGTTGGTTATTTGTTTTAATGCACAAAACCCAGGAAAGGCTATACTGCGCCAAATGTAAGATTTAATGTTAATAAAATATTTTTTTAAAATATAATCTAAAATCTGAAACCCTATAGTAAGAACAAAAAATGCATTAAAAGTCTACATTAAAACTGTGAAACGAAACGGTAATATATTAAACAAATTAAACAAATGGAATTTATATGAAATGATAAAGAACAATTGCTTTTATAAACTGAAAAAAAATTTTTTGTGAGTATTTTCCCCCAACAGCGCTGGCATATCCAGTGATAAGGAGTTAAAATACGTAAACGCTGAAAATTAAAATTAGGACATTTAATAAAAATATGACTAATCACTTGGCATCTCTAACAGAAAGGAGCTCGATCACCAAATAGAAGATATTTTTGAGTTATAAGAGTATGGCCTATGCAGAGTCTAGTCAATTTGACATCGAGCTCACTCATTTAATGACAAGGCCAGGATGTAATTGTGGGTTTTATAGAACGCAATTTATTATTCATCTGCTGTTTCTATGATTATGTCTTGAATAAAAGTTCGTGTCGGAGAATGGAGCTTCACGCCGCATAAACAAAGTTGCTGTTTTAGCAGCTTTATCTAACAGCTCATTTCCAATTATTCCCACATATATTAGGACCCAAAAGAATAATATTTCTTAGTTTCTATTTTTTAGAGTCCTCAAAAGATCCAAGATTTCCTAGGTAATGGGATGACGCAGACTATGAAAATGAGAAAGTGTTTCTGAGGAACTCATGCTGTCAGTATAAACAATAATGCACCTAACATGATCATCTGACCTAGACTCATCTGCAAAAATAGGAATATACTATGAAAATTGACAAAGATGAGAACTGAAAAGTCTACAACGGCCCCTGTGGTTTTTAAAAAAACCACAGGGGCCGTTGTAGACTTTTCGAACTCATAGAAAGGGTTTAAAAAGTGAAATTGAGGAATATCCCAAGGAGGAAATGAAAATAAATCATATCATAGAGTTCATGATAGAGTTCCCGCATGAAAAAGAATGCCGACAAATTTCAAAGCAGAAAAGTTAATTTAATATTCAATTAAATTAGAAATTAATAAAAATATTTTGCTCTTCACAATTTGAACTGCTTAATCACTTTTTTTGAAGAAGGTTCCTTCTATTTCAATATGTCTATCGACGATGCTTTTATAGACTTTTAAGTGGTGATTTAATCATGCTTAAAGGTAAGCTTAAGTCAATATCTGCATGATGATAACCTCTCTAATACTTCAGATTGTGTGAAAAAAAATTTGTAATGCCAACAAAACAAGCATTAAACAACGTGCTGCGAAAATAAACTAACACCAATTTTCAACAATCGTCCGGCTCTTTTGGTATAGATATTAGTTAAAGGTAGACAATAAAGTCTTTTTGCATATTATAATAGGTTTTATACAAAAGTGAGAGTAATTTTTATGGTAAAAATATAAATGAAGGGATAATTTTTATCCTAAATAATACCAGATATATCTACTGATATTAGATATTCGTTTAGCATTAAAAGCGAAACTCAGTTGAGGATTTATTAAATTACGCTATGAGACTTTTTAAAATTTAATCAGACGCATTAAAATAAAATGCATTTGAAAGTTTTACAGAAGGAAAATCTTTCATTTTATAAAATATATTTCATAAATGCATTCAATTCACTCATGGTGTAACGTCTTATCCTTTATATCTTTTGGTCCATTAAAATTTAATATTATTTCTAATGCCTTTCCAAATAGTTAAAATTGTTTATTTTGATAAATATCATAGTTTGAAGAATATATTTAGCAAATTAGATTTTTTAAAAGTCAATTAAAGAGTTAGATTAAAGAGTTAGCTTTTTTATTTGTTATAAAGTTTCATTTAATACGTGAAAATTAAGAATAAAAAATACATTTATAAGATTTCGAAAAAAAATTTTAAGAGAAATCTTAACATTTTACTTAATTTAAATTCACGGAAAGATGCCCTCCTTTAAACAAACAAACAAAAAAATCAATTTTAAATTTCAGAATGATCTAAACAAATTTACTCTAGAGAGTAAACTTAGTTGAGAGGAAAATTAAAATTAAGAGAAGAACGAAAGAATTGAAATATTTACACTTCAGTTCTACTGTAAATATGAAAGCAGAGACTAAAGACCTTTTTATTTAATTTATACATTAATGAACAAGAGACAGTAGAAAAATTACAATTACAAACAACAACTGTATTGAATTGTTGCTCATGACTAGTTTTATTTCATTAATATTGAGACGAAATTATTAAGCCTAACTGCAATTCGATAGCTATATCAGGAGTTTAAAGCTAATTATAGCATCAAAAGTTGAATGTTTTTCATATGTGTAAGGAATTTCATGATCCGATATTATTTTAAGTAATATTATAAGTAACCCATGTGCAAGTAACTTTAGATACAAAATTACTTACACACGGGATTTGGATACAAAATTACTTACACATGGGATATGGCATTCAGTAATGATCCCATCTCTTATCGCATTTCCGACCATCTATATCTTTAATTTCATGGCTTCCATCTCGATGGAGGCAAAGAGATTTTTTTTTGTGAAGTTACAGCCACAACGGCTTGATGACCTAGTGCTTCAGTTGGAGATCGGAGGTTCACGTGTTTGATACTCAATTTCAAGGAAATTCTTCCATATAAGGGACCTAATAGCTGCTAAATATTTTAGGATCAGAGACATTTTTATTAATGGGATTTAGAAAAAAATAATTGTCTGATTTTTATCCTCATAATTGGTTCATGGCAGATACTTTTGAAGTTCGTTCAGAAATAAATCTTGTGTTCCTTTAAAACAGAATGTAACGTCATCAAATAAATGTCTTCGAGAAACTAATACCTCTTTCTATGCTTCTATTTCCTCTTTGATTGATATGTACCTCACTTCTTGTAAGAATATCACTTACAATAAGTCACTTGTCATGTAAGAATTCCCTGGTCGTTTGTGGCAACTATACAAATTGGCAAACAATTGGGGCTCTTCTTATCTCTTTCACTCTTTATTTCGAATTGTTATACGGTACAGTGTGGAGCATAGCACTTCAACTATCTGATGAGTTAATTTATTAACTTAATAGGCATAAAGTGTTTAATTTCTTCCTTTAGATTTGGTTTTAAAAA
Organism: Argiope aurantia; assembly: GCA_026543865.1. Classification (NCBI taxonomy): domain Eukaryota; kingdom Metazoa; phylum Arthropoda; class Arachnida; order Araneae; family Araneidae; genus Argiope; species Argiope aurantia. The sequence goes on along the minus strand of JAPMOR010102616.1, from coordinate 291,838 downwards.
TAAACTTTGTCTCCATTTGGTGTTCCCAAGCAGCATTTAATGTCTTTTAATCCATTATCATGTAAGAATTCTCTTATTGAGTTCGATGACAGTCGGTCTTATTGGGTTTCACATTTCTTTTATTCTGCTTTTTTGATTTAAGGCAGCTTAAAATTTAAATATATATTTATATATATAATTAGGCTTATTTCATGACAATATATTTTGTATTGTTTTCTATTATATATAATCTAAATAATATACAATATCTATAATATATTGTATATTATAGATATTGTATAATATCTATACAAAATAATATCTATAATATATAATCTAAATAATATACAATTATCTTTACTTTTAATAAAACTTATTGCTAACACAATTATATAACTTTGATTGAGCCAAAGAAACGGAGCATTTAATCTAAAATTAAAATTAAATTTTCAAATTTAATTTAGTTCTATTCAGTTTCAAAATGTTATTTTCATTTTCATTTCAAAATATTGTAAATCGAAGACAAAAAAAAAAATCTCTTTTTTTATTTAAGACTTTTGAGTTTTTGCAGAACCAGATTACGATATTAACTACATAAAAATTAAGGATTGTTCATAAGATTTACTTGCTAAAAAAGACTATATCGGCTTTTTGATATCCATTACTTCCGTAAGCCGCAGCTGACAGATTTCTGCATAAATCGCAGAGTGGAAGATTCATCTATCTGCTGATGCCTTGTCTTTATCTTTTGCAGAGGAGAAAACAAATGCTTTTCAGGGATTTTTTTCAATCCTGTCAGATATTTCTTTACTGAATATTATTTTTAAACACTGAAAAATGTTGTTCTCTTTGTTTTATGTCCTGTCAACTGTTGAAAGAATCATGCTGTGAATCTACATAAAAAAACTAAAACTGATGAAATAATCCAAAACTTTTAACTGTTTTTTTTAACAAAGAAACTTGCTTCAGTATTTTTGCGTGTTTGCATCGCTTTTAAACCACATTGTTTGGTGAAGTGTTTCATCTATTATATTGTATTTAAAAATACCAAAGTCCATTATTACCATAAATTGGAAATTTTTTCGTTTTTATAGTAGAATTTCGAACATACGGAAAGCAGAGAGATCAGAAAATACCATGTGTAACTTTGGTGTCCAGTAACACAGGAACATTGATTACATACATCAGTAACAGCTCCAAATGACCATTGCGTATTTTGAGGCATGCCTGCGCCTTTGCTATGCATTGAAGGCAGCAGCATCCAGACGAGCAACAAGGACATAATCTGAAGTAATTGGGAACCAATGTATAAAAGTCTGTAGACATCTCCATAGAAAACAAAAATCCAAAGAAGTCATATCTTATTGTTAGAAGACTTCCCTGTCCAATCCAACGACCAGGGCATAATTCTTAATTTCATAATTCATAAACTAGCCGATCTATGACTGTTTTTTTACATAATAGGCAGTTATTTACCATTACCCTTTCATAAGAGTCTCTGGTGTACAATTTTTAATTTTTTAACCTTTTGTTTTGTAAGAATATTTTTTTCTATCAATTTTAGGAGGTTAAATAAAATGTATTTTTTTATACAACCCTATGCCCTATAATTAAAAAAATTATAGGGATTAGAAGTATATTTCTTTGGTCGAACTTTATGCTCTCATAACTGGAATTCTCGTTCAACACAATTGCTTAATGGTATCCAAATACTTTATATATTATTGACATGTATAAATATTTTAAAACTATCAACAATTCTTATCATCAAAATCAGCAGTTCAGGTGTTTTTGCATTATTTAATTAAAAACTTTTGAAGCATGCTTTCTGCATACTTTGCAGAAGTTAAAACCAAAAATTTATTATCTGCAATCGAAAGAGTTAATGAAATGCAAACGCGTCAATTGAGTTCCAATTGTGCGAAACACTGATATATACGCTAAGCGATAAATTGAATGACGAAATGCACTAATAACTTCCCTCCATAAGCAGGTAGATAATTAATTCCAAAGAAGCAGAGTCAACTTTAAGGAAGTGGCTTTGGTAAATAAATTAGACTGTGTTAAGGTGAATGGAAATGTGTGAATTAACTCACAGCAGCCGGTGTGTTAAACATAGTAGCTTTTGTTGAATTTGAGAGTATAATATGTTTCAATAGGCATTTATTAATGTTTGAATGAATAGGATAAGAGAATTTTAGACACTATCAAAGAGATTAATAATATCAGACAAATTTGCTTAATAAAATGCAATTGTTGATCGAAATCACGACGGAAAATATATTTAACAGTTTTTCTTTGTGAACAAATTATGAAAACACGGGAGCAAAATTAAGCATAAGATTTTCAATATCACATATTAATCACATCCATCAAAAGAAAAAAATATTTTATAAAAAAATCTGTCTGGTGGGTGCATGATGAAACTTCTAATAGATTCAGTAAAGGACAATAATTTTTTTTCAACACGAAAGCACGAAACACGTGTAACAAATCACAAACGAGTCATACAAAAGTCAGCATTTTCAGAAATAAACAAACAAAAAGTTTATTTTATTAAACACAGCAGAAAAAATAGCTCAAAGAAATTTCATTGGAGGTCAAAACTCCAAAGGGAGAATTTATTCACCTATTTACGTGATCTACTCCCCATCTCTCCACTGACTCCATATTTCGGATTTTGAGAAACTCCGTGAAAGGGTATTGAATGATCTAGAACAAAATGAGACAAAAAATAAATCTATATAGGGAAATCAGAAAGCCAGGTTTGATATAAGTATCAAATATTTCTAAAACAGAAATCACAAGCATCTGTTTGAAAGGATTTCTCCAATTTTAAACAGTAACTATATATATTTTTGATATTTTTAATACATAGATTTTTTCTTAATTATAGAGAAGGTTCAGAAAAGTTTGATAAATATTCCATTTCATTTTAAAATTTGCAATTAGATAACTACAATGAACAGTTTACAATTAAAGATAGTCAGCATTTCAGAATACATCTTAGGATATTAATTAAAATTACATTTAATTCAGAGGTTAACAAAGCATATTTCTAAAAAAACCTCCAAAGAATTAAAAGAATGCTCAGTGTATTCTAATTATAATAATATACTATAGGAACTAACGAACATAGGAGTTAACATTCTTTTCCTTCTCAGTATGCACTTTTTCACTTGAATGATTTATGGATTTTCATATCGAGATTTGAAAGTTTAACTTTCCCCCCCAATAAATAAGTAAATATTTGGAGAAGATGGAAAAGATATGTATTAAAAGTAAAAAGAAAAAGGTATGATGTACAGAATGTAAATCGGGAAATTTTCGCGTTAGAAGATATAGAAATTTACTGATGCTTTTGAAGGGATCAGAAATGTGTTCTTTTAATAGACATAAATTGTCTCATTCAAACAGATTGAAGAATTGGGTAATTAAATTTATAATTATAAAAAAACAGATTCAAAGAAAATGTGTAGATTATTTCTGATTCGAAAATTAATTGGAAAGACCATTTATAAATTTCCTATTATCAACATGTGTAAAATGAGATGGCATTAAGTATTTTAACTATTTCTGTTAAGTATTTAGTTTAGATATAGGAAATTAAAATAAAAATTAATTGAAAAAAATGTTTTTAATGTTTCAGCTTGAAGATATTTAATTTTCAGTTTGATTTTCATCGATTTTATCAAGATATTTAATTTTAGTATGGAATTTATAATTGTACATAATTAAAAATATTTAATTTACAAAAAATTACAGAATTTATTAGTTTAAATTAATCTATCGGGATGAATAAATTCAAAACTAAAAAATGATCCGAACTATATTTATTGAAACTATTTTTTACATTTTCGTATACGAAATTTAGAGGAATTATTGTAATCGTAAAAAATTTGACCTCGAAATTTTGATGAATCTCTATGTATCAGAACTCCCTTAGCCCTAAAAATCTATTTTTGGCGTTATGTCTGTATATCATTCAGTCTAATCGTCTGTCTGTATGTGAGCAGAATAATCCAAACACGCTTTGAGAAAATGGATGAAATTCAGTACGGAACTTAATATCCAAATTGTGGATTACTATCAAATTTTGAATGAAATCCATTCACAAGAAATCTGACTTTCTGGTTATTGTATAAGTGTATTCAAAAGCAAGAATAAAATGAAAAGAACTATATCGATAAAATTTGGTGCTTGTATCTAGCACCTAAAATATAGATTATATAATTTTCAATAAAATCTCTCAAACGGTTGATCCTCTCTTGGTCTGTGCTTTCACATGCATGTAAATACAATAATTCATAAACATAACGAATGAAATCAAAGAAACTCAGTTTGTTATCTTATCATTACAATTGTAGGTCCGAGATAAATTTCGGTGTCAGTTGGTCGGCAAAAAATCGTCCAAAATGCGTTTTCTCATGCGGAATTCTGTAAAAATGCTATATTGAAGCCTAGGATTCATATTTGTAACTATTTTTTGCTAATGCTACGTGAAGTATTCGTGACGTTACACCAGCTTCATGTTTTTTTCCGCTTGGAAGGGGATGAAAAAACTTATTAGAGAATATGCGAGAAAAATTTCGGGAGACCACTACCACTGGGACTCATTCCCTTTAGCCAATTTTATTTTTCATGCTTCAAAGAAAACTTCGAAATATTGTTTGGATGTATTAAATTTCTTCTTTTTATAAAAATATTTTCTTTTAATTCTTTTTCGGCGTTAATATTATAGCTTATATTTTGCACTTGTTTACCACTACATTCATTTATTAGTTAATAAGAAATAATATTATTAGTTACCAAGAATAATAAGAAAAAAAGTATTAGAAATATTTGGCTATCAGTAATAGTTCTGAATTCTTTGCAAACCATTAAATAAGTTTTCAAAAACTATTCATCATTTAGGAACCAATTATCATACATAAAAGTGGAAATTATTTTAAAACGCTTTATAATGCATGCATTTATATGCATATAATTTCTGTTCTGTTATTTTTTAATATGGATAGGACTCAGAATTTTCTATTTATTCATTAAGAATATTCAAAAGAGAGCAACTAACTGGATAATTTTGTTCAACTACTTTTTGAAAAAAATAATCTAGAGAACTATATTCTTTTGAGGATATTTGTCGCTTTAATAATCTTTTGAAAGAAAATTTTGTGGAAAAGTTTACGTTTCTAAAATTTATAAGGTCCTTTAACAATGAAGCAAAATTCAAGAAATTTTAATGGAATTAATGATTTAGCCCTGAAACTCAAATTTGCTTGTAGTGAGATGGTTTAAACTGCTTTAAAAGAGTTAATGGGTGAAAAAATAATTGATAACAAATTAATTACTCTTGAATAGTGATTTCATTAGTTTTTGCATATTTTAAAAATGCTGGTGAATGTTCTATTTTGAATAATCAAATGGAAAATTGTTGTGAGTCAAATTAATAACTCTTTTAATTATAACTTTCCTATTGCAGGAATTTCCTCTATTACATGATCAGAATGGAAATGACCAAACAAGTATGAAAATTTCATTTCATCATTGCGTATTTATAATGAAAGGGAATAATTAACGATTCATTAAATATATTGTTTAGATCATTGGCACAATGAGAACTTAAAATGTTTCTCTGTCCTTTATGCGAATCCTGGGAGACATTTAGAGCAGGAACGATATTCTTCTTTAGAAACAAGCAGGAAATCCTATGATTTAGAATATTAAAAGTCAGCCTAAAAGCATCAGGAAGTACATATTTGCAAGCAAATAGGTAATAAAATGAAACAACAATATTATTAGTTTTTTTGAAACCTTCTTTTACAATCTATGAATCAACTGCTATTTATACGGAAAGGAATAATAGATGATATCCATGAGTCTTAATAAATAATTTTGAAAATATTTATTTTGAATATTAAAAGTTTGCTCGAAAATTTTCAGTAAAAATATAGCCATAATATGAACTTAATTCCTATAAGTAAAAGAAATGAAGATAAACTCTGTGAATGAAGCTATACATTCATTTATTAGTTAATAAGAAATAATCTTATTAGTTTCCAAGAATAATGAGAAAGAAAGTATTAGAAAGATTTGATATCATGGCTATCAGTAATAGTTCTGAATTCTTTGCAAACCATTAAATTAGTATACAAAAACTAATAATCATTTACGGAGAATTTATTCCTCAAGATATTCAGCCATTAAAAATAAACTATTTACACATAAATTGCACAACATTAAAGGAGAATCAATTCTTATTATAGAAAGATTCCTTTAAAAAAATCAGCTATAAAATTCCAAATAAATGAACGAAAGATTGATTAAATAACTGCAAATATTAACTTATACTTATTTTCTGACAGAGTGCTGCAAGAAAATAAAAGAATAAAATTCAACATAATTAATAATAAATCCATCAATTGATTAACTATGATATTATGTTTCAATGAATTGCCAACTTAAAAAATGACGTAGTTGTTTCTAGCTGTTCGAACGCTTTATTTTTAATTTTCCATTTTTTAAAAGGGAAATAGCAGTTAAATGAAATGTTGTATCAAAATTCTTTAAAAAACATTTATTTTTGGTCGAAAAATTTTTCATATAAATTTTCATTACTATTTGGTTTTTATATCACTTACAAATATAAATAATTTTTCAAAGCAATCATTTTATTATTTTTTAGCTGCTCTGAAAAAAATATTTTATAAAATCTTGTTATTCTACCAATGGGGAAAAAAACGTCATATTAAAAAGTCAAATTATGAGTTGATAAATTGGTCAACTAAATCCAATTGAATATAGATATAGAAATATGATTAAATAAAAAATGTGAGTAAATAAAGAAAAATAATAAAGTTATAAAATAATAATAATTATTTCATATTTTATATTGTGTCTACTATAAATTGTTTGTCACCAGATCATGCGCAGATTGCCCTTTAAGCATGACTTCCTGCCAACGAAGATGGGATTGGAAGCTAAAATGAAATACTTCACATCTTCATATTCGTGATGTCTTCTTTACCCATGAAGACCCCCCCCCCCGGGGGGCACCTCGAAATGAGGATGAGATGCTTCCGGCATGGTGGTTGGATCGCGCCACCCTGGAGGGTACATGAATAGGTGGGGGATCTGACTCCTCCCATCGATGACGGGACGTACTTCCTTCTGGGAGGGTTGTACCGTGGCCGGTGATGGCCCTTAGGACTCAACCACAGTTCCTGCCAATGTTGCTTTTGCGGCGGTCCGGTCATTCAGTCTTATGGTTTAAATCCATGTGCCTTCGTGGCGGGTCGGAGAGTTAGATGGTTGACTTACTCATGAGGAATACATATGAAATGAAATATCCCCTGTTTTACATTCTATTAAAGATGCATATTCGAGAATCAATACTTAGTATATTATAAGTATAATATTTATATAAGTATAATACTTATATTCTTAGTAGTATAATCAGTACTTAAATCTTATATAGAAGCAATTAGAATTTTATTAGTTAAAATAATAATAATTAAGATTAAATTAACTAAATAACAATCATTAGAATCATCAGCATGAAGGAGATTTTCCAAGCGGCTCTTATATGTTATTTTGAATCTAATTATTTAAAATGTCATGAGAGAAGAATCTCAATGTCGAGAATCTATCAAGAAAAGTAAATAAGCAGGGATTGTTACAGAAAGATCTGAATATAGTATGAAAATATATATGAAGAAGTTCCTTCATGCAAATTTTTTTTGATGTTTTTAAAGAAGAATTAACGAAGTTATATGCACTTAATTTGCTCGATTTTAGCATTTAAAGATCGTATTAATAAAAATAATTGTTCCAATATTTATTTGACGAACTGTATAATGATTGTTACGGGCAATTGTTAGATTCAAACTTTACATTAAGTTTTAAACTTTATTTTTAGTTATTAATTAAATAAAGCTATCATTAACTTGCGAATCTCATGTTTTAACTGTTCTCTTTAAATATTGCGTTTATTACTTACGCAAATCATTCCTTTGATCATAAAGATACTTCAGACAAACGCAAAAATTAATTCAGTTCTTTGTTATAAATTAGTTTAAAAGTACTTAAATTTTCACATATTTTTGGACTTTTATATCAATATTGTTATAAAGGCAATATTTCAGATTTTTGCGAATTTTCAGCGAAATAAATATAATTAATTCTTTTATTTTCAGTTCCACCTGAATTTCAACATAACGTTAAATTAAAATCTTCAACAAGTTTTGATAAGATGTAATGAGAATTGAAATCATATGAAAGACTAATGGATATTTTAAGATTAAATGATTATAGTTAAAAAGCAAATTCTTTAATAAATATTTTGAATTTATTAAAGGAATGGGAAAGAACTTAAATTTTTTTTAAAAAGGTTAGGACAGAATCATAAGAATTCAGTAATGTTTATAATAAAGAAATAACTGCAAACATGCAAATATAAAATTTTTATTAATATGAAAAAATTGAAACAAACAGGCAGCCTTTAATGTATAGCAATAAGCTGATTTGATTAAACCGATTCAAATTTCTTGTATTTATGACATTTATTTTTATAGTTTGTAGTTAAGTTTATCAATTATTCAAATTAAATTGAATGCATAATACAGTTCTTAATTCGAAGTTAGGAATATTCAGTTTCTTCCTATTAGGTTAATATTACATTGAACTTTTCGAATATCGCTTCTGGAGTTATACATTATATTAAACTAATTTGTTTAGTTATGATGAAGAATATTATTGAATCATTTAAAGAAATTGTATTTACATTACTTTTTATAATTTATTATTTATATTATTTATAGTTTATTATTATTATTTCCATTACTTCTCCATTTGAAGAATGGAAAATGTAAATACAGGATAAACAAGAAATACGTTTTCCACTTCAGAGGGCCCTAAAGACTCTACAATACTTTTTTTAGTCTAAATGAGATACAATTTGAGCTACAGATAATTGAAATAATGAGTTTCACATTTGTTAAATAAAGAGTTTTAGTAGCAAAATTCATCAATAGATGACCTTAAAACCCAAATGGTTTTTATTTGTATATATTGAAAATGTAAAATATCATTTGCGATACAGCGCCTGTCTGTTAGCATTATTCTTTGGATGAAAAGGAAACGGATTCTACATAAGATTAGTTATTTCTCTGCACATCATTTCTACATTGCAACTTTCATTAAAAAGTATCCAGATATATTAAATGACAAAAATATAAACAACCATTTATCCATGCTTCTTGAAGAACAAAATTTAAATTATTTGTTCATATTATAGTGTTCATATGCCTATTACAATGGGAACTTAGATTATGTAAAAGTATAATAAACTTCTTAGTATATGACCGTTGTATACTATATAAAATATAGCTTTACAAAGAATTTTCAAAAGCTGGTTCAAAATGTTTACCACTGATTCAAATACATCTTTAAATATGCCAACCAAATCATCCAAATTTGTTGCCTATTTTCCGAATAATTGACATGACATCCATTAAGAATCCCTGTAAATATTTTTTTACCAGTGCTGACATTAATACGCCAGAGAAGCGGTTTTACAAACTGTTGCAATATTACTAAGCAGAATTTACAAAAATGACTATAAAATATTTTCCAGCTATTCCTATCTAGAGATAGTTTTGTGCAATTAGTTAATCGGCATGCCTAAATCAAAGAATGAAAAGTTATTACATCGTTTATTACATCGTTATATAGGAAAAACTTAATTCTTTTGGAATGATCGAAAATTAGTGTCGTCAGAATCTTTTTTTAATGTTCTTTTATTAAAATTTTTTTTAAAATTTCAGAAACAGAAAACATGTTCTATAAAACTTTAAATGGATCAATTATCAGTACTAAAAATAACTAAATACCTCAAAGAGAAAGTTATTCCAAGGAAATACCTCATTATATTTTCCAAAATTTGATGTTCCATTTATGACGTCCTATAGACGTAATTTCAGTACCCACAACTGCCTTATTTTATATTGCTGCTAGAGAAAACCGGGAAATTCCTTGGGGCATTAGGCTTTCTGGGTTTCGTTAGCAACCAAAATACTGAGTGTTCTGAGAAGACGGGGGAAGGGGGAAAAGATAAACTCTTGAAGATAGAGATTACCGATAGTTCGTTTCGAGTGAATCGAAACAAGCAATCAAGGAATATAAAACTGCAGCTAGAAATCGATCCTTTTAATGGAACAAGACAAATAGCAAGCGCTTAGTGTGATCTACCTCAGAAAAAGAAAACTGGGTTATGTTATATACACATAAAAGGATTGAGCCTTGTAGTATTTTGATTTTTTTCAAAGAATTTAAGAGGTCCGTAAGCACAGACTTATGGGTCTCTTAAATCTACAGGATCTCTATATGTTTACAGAATGTCTCCCCAAACACTTCGAATAATTATTACAGGGTTAATAGCATACAAAATATTTTAATAACTCAGTCATCGACTCAGTTAGCCTCAACAGACACATTTCAAAAATGCAATAGGGCTATTTACAACAACGATGAATGAATATAGAGAGATATTTATGTTACTTGATTTTTAAGGCTAGTAATTTTTGAAAGGAGTCGTCAAATCTGATATTTTTTAAACTAAAAGCAATATAAATCTTGTATCCTGAGAAAAGGGATTGAGGGATTTCGATTCTACACTTTTTTTCCTAATCATTTTTTAGCAAAGCTCCAACGAGAATGCCTCCTATGACGCTATAAAAACGTAGAGGTGTTTGTCTTGCCGTTTTTTATTTTCATGCTACTATTCAATTCTCAATATAACGCAATCCTATTGTAAATGCAGATAAATATCACCAATCTTGTCATTCCAAAGAAGTATAAACTGCTCATGAATATTGCGTTTTTACTTATTTCAACAAGAATAATAATATTTCAAAGAAGAATTAATTTATTATTATAGAATCAAGCATCTAAAACATTAGAAAAAAAATCTAAAAAATATTTTATAAAACTTTTTGAAGGAAACTGATGCATTTCAGGAAAAAATTGGCCTACATGGAGAAACTTAAATGTAGTCATATTCATAAAAGAAAATACTTAATTTTTTGAAAAAAAAGGGGGGGGGGTCTCTTGATATCATATGCTGTACTTTGATATTAAAACATTTTGTTATTAATTTATTTCGTTAATTTTAACTTTAATTAAAGCTATATATTATTTCAAGTCATACGAAAAATTTTAACGATTTATCTATGCATTTTAAAAATCGTTTTCAAACATTACAAAAATGAATCTCTGGAAATAATTTTGAATGAAGAGATTCCATGTATGGAAAGATTTTTTATAAATGTTTGCAAAGACAGATTAAGAAAAGGCATAAAAAATATAATATCATATTGTTACGAAATTTTCTGCCGGAGTTCGTTTGGATAGTGGAAGTGATATGGTGTGGAAAACGCTCAATCAGCAGGCAGAAGTAGAATAAAAACAACGACGTTTATTTACACGAAGACACACAGGACAGCACAAAAGCGACAACTATATACAGCACAGAAGACGATTATCTTCTCCTGAGACGAGTAGCATACAACAAGAATCTACTGTAGACAGTAGCGCACAGCTCAGTTCAGTACTAACTTGACTCCGTCGCTTCCGACTATTCTGTCCTCGACTTCTCCGACTCGGACTACTGACTTCGCTCCGTCGATTCCGCTTACTCTTCTTCGACCACTCCGTCCGCTCTGACTACTGACTTGGACTTGCCTGCTCTGGCAGCTGTGGACCCTTTTATAGGTCTCAGGAGGCGGGGCTAGAAGCCTCTCAACCAATCAGAAACGTTCGAGGCGTATCTCGGTTCCTACTGGACGGATCGGGAAAATTCTCAAAGTTTCGGGTATTATCTATTTTGGCGCCAAAGTCGCCAAATGGTCGCCAAGCTCTGGGACCCCCGACGTACACCTGGACTCCGTCCCATTCAGATGACTGTAAAACTTTCTTTCTGTTGATGGAACAAACTATGCTGGGAAGCCGAATTGCAGGTTTGTAACAATATAAAGTTCATGCACTTAGTGTCTGCTTATGTTTTATAGATTCCAACGATTTATTAAATAAATTTTTATTATTTGGTTGAAGTCTATTCTTTTTATATCAATCAATAAATCTGCTTTGTATAAATAAAGCACTTCTTACAGCTTCTGATATTCCTAATATGTCTATTTATTCCATAATTGCTTCTTATTTTATTTTGTACACAAATTATTTTACTAAGAGCATTGGCTATGCTATAAAAAATCTCCTTTCTATGCTACTAAAGCAAGATTATCCAAGTGGAAGTAAAAAGGGGTCTTATTTTAAGGTGGAAGCAAGAAAACTTACTTTAAGCTGAGATTTTTTAGACAATCGAAAAAAAACTTGCAAATTATGTAATCTGCAAAGGATATATGTAGAAATTTCATCTGAAGACCATAAAAGCTCCTTTGTAATGTAATTCAATTCTGAATGTCTTGGAAAATTGTTAAGAATCTTTTCAGGTGCTTCAGGAAATCCCATTTCAGCTTTTCCTTTTTTACCCGCAATGCAACTTTAACTTCAGAAACGCAAAGAAAGAAAAGATGTTCCTTCTTATAAAGTAAGAAGAAGAATTGTTTCATTGGCAGCATTTTAAGATGCCATTTTTCACGGTGATGGAATGTGTTTTCAGACATTAAGATCCGTATTGTTACTTCTTTATCATTTTCCCCCCACAGAGACTGTTAAGTCAAGAGAAGTAAACAAATGACAGATGAAGTACAATTTGTTTTTGTTTGAGGTAAGATACTATGCTAAAACGTACTATTTTAAATTCCTATGTTCTTATGTGTTACGGAGAGGCTTTGAAATTTCTATTTCTATTTATAATTGTCTAAAATTCCATTTGGGAAGTATTGTTTAAAATATATTATCACGAATTTCCAAAATTGCTTTTCTGCGCAATTAATATCCTGATAAAGAAGATATTTTACTGATACTTAAAACGTATTTGTATAAATTATCGGTTAAGGACTTTCGGTTTCGATGATGAATGTAGCATTTCTGCTTACGTAAGAAAAAGATTCCTTGAACTACTCGAATTTCGGCGATATCTCTATTACAATTCGTTCCCAACGTTTATTTTAGAACATTTGATGCATTTTGAAGAAGGCTATAAAAACCCAAGTTTAAGGGAATTAATAATTAATAGTTGAGTCAAGTTTAAGCGAGTATTTAAGTGAATTCCCTCTTTGGAGGATTGATTTCCAGCTTGTTTCCTAAGACTGCGTTGTGCTATTGCAGTTGCTTGATAATAATTTGCTGTTTGTGTGCTATTTGATTCTTGAAAGAGCTGTTGTACGTTTTGTTTCTATTTAAGTACTTTCATATGGAATAAAGCGCCTCTATCTGTTATCGAGCTTGCTAGATCCTCCACATGGTTGTTTCTGCTTCAATATTTTAATCTATTCCTACTTCTTGTTACTAATATATATTTTAAGCGTGAAAAAATACAGTTTGAGATATTAATAACTTTCAATATCTATTAAATAAATAGTGGATATACCATAATAATATTTGGTAAAACCAAACCCCATTAAGGTTACTGAATTTTTAATGCTTAAGGGAATGATTAAAAATTGGATTATAAAAAGAAAAAAAACCTTTAAACAAGGTTTGCTAAAAATCATGTATAAAATTTGCGAGGGAAACAAACCATATTACGTTGTGCGAATTTTTAATTTCATTTTATGAGGCATGATTTTCTTTTGATTGAGTAATTATATTGATTTAGATACATTGATTCCAAGTTAAAAGTTACGAGAGATACTAAAATCTTAATTTTGAAATGCAATCAGAAAGAATGATGCCTCAACCATAATCTACTCTCGAAACTTCTTAGCCACATAAAAGTGAAGAAGTTTCATTTTCGACGGCAGATTTTAAATATACCTGTTTGAATTTTGAAACAGAATTATGTGTTGATTATAGAATTGGACTTTCAAATATCTTATCTTTGGATCTCAGCGGTCTCCTCTTCTTAATTGAATCAGTTTTCATGAATTCACAATCGCAGTATAGACATTTTATCAAGTATAAAAATCTATTTTTTTATGCAGTATGATGATATTATGCTTTTTGCCTCCTGTTAGAATACAAAGGATTTCAAAATTAAAATGGTTTTCACATTATTATAATTTGGCTTCATTCATATCCTTCAACATTATCTTATTTCTTAAACACCGAAATCAAATATGTATGCTATTGTGGGAAAAATAACTTTTCTGGGTCAAAGGTAAAATGATATTATGTGCGAAATAAATGTATTCAAACTTTATCTCAATTGAAATACTTGGTTTAAAAATTTTAATTTTTAAAAGTATAATCGGAGCGTAAGTATCTTAAAATTTTTTTTCGGGAAATATTAATTAAAAAAATAATTGATAAAATTTTAAACCTAAGTTAGAAAAAGAATAGAAGTGTTGTTAAAAACATAATGCATAAGTAATCTTATTTCTATTTGTACGTTATTTTTCACAGCACTATAACAACTTTCTCATTTCTCATATAAATTAATTACATTTTCTCCTTTTTCATGTTACTTCACTTTTTCTTTTATTTAGCGACAGTTTCTTATTTCCTGTTTAGGCAGTTCAGCTAATAAATACAATCTTTTCACCTTTGTTTTCCACAATAGAAAACAATTGCAGCAATGAAAGTATTGTTGAAAATTATGAAGTTTTTATTGACAAATTATTAAAAAAATCAGGAAGTGTAGATCTTATTATGCGTGGTAATTAAATTTGTATCAATAAAAATGAAATATTTTGAACTTTAAAAAGGTGCAAAAATCCTCTTTGTGAGGTATTATTTTTTCAAAGTCATTATGAAAAAATGTCAATATCTCGCTTAATTTTTAATGAATTAAAATTTAAAAACTCTCACTCGAAGGTGTACATTTCCAAGTTCCAAAGCGTATCTCTGGCAAGTAGGTAAAATAGTACGTACACAAGAAGAAGAAGAAGAAGAAGAGAAAAGAAAAAGATTCACATTGTATAAATTGTGCGATATGAAAGCTACCATTTTTACCATTGTATTATTATCATTCACAATGCTTTGATCTTTCTCTATTGTGAGGATAGGGAATGAACTATGAGACTTATGACCTTTAGAAATGAATATTCATCAGGCAACAATATTTAGTTCAGATAGCCTGTCCAGGAAAGTTTTTAACTATGAATAGATATATGTGAGATAGCTTATCGCATCACTATAAGCGTGTGTGCATTTTAGTAAATGTGTGAATTTTCATAAATATGTGTGAATCTCCATAAATGTGTGCATTTTCATAAACGTGTATGCATCTTTCTAAATGTATGAATTTTTATAAATATGTGTGAATCTCCATAAATTGTGTGCATTTTCATAAATATGTGTGCATCTCCATAAATGTGTGTATTTTCATAAACGTGTGTGCATCTCTGTAAATGTGTGAATTTTCATAAATATGTGTGCATCTCCATAAATGTGTGCATTTTCATAAATGTGTGTGCATCTCTCTAAATGTGTGAATTTTCATA
>JAPMOR010102616.1:264227-276289 GCA_026543865.1 Argiope aurantia | reverse complement strand
AAATGTGTGTGCATCTCTCTAAATGTGTGAATTTTCATAAATATGTGTGCATCTTCATAAATCTGTGAAATTCCATAAATATATGTCCATTTATATAAATGTGTTCCTTTTTAGAATATTAAAATTGTTATGACTGTTTTGAGCATATTCATTTCGTTATAGACCAAGTTTCATTATAGGCAGATAAGAAAAAATATTGTCAATTTTTTTGCAATTATTTTTATATTTTTCGAATTTGCTCAAAATTCATTCTATTAAATCATGAATATATAAACTTTCCAGTTAGATTCAATCAAATATTTAATAAAATAAAGATTTCAAAATGAGTTCCAAGTGAAAAATTAATGCCATATAAATATTCTACCATATTCATATGTAAAAAAAAATGGAAGGATATTTTCTACTATGCATGAATAATTGTTATGTCTATTTAAAAATATAAAAAAAGAAAAGATTCTTGAGTACAAACAGGCACAGAAAATCTTTTTTCTAAGAAAATTTTGTTAAAGGAAAGTGCGCATTTCTTTTCTACTATTCTCAAAATTTGAATCTGGATAACGTAAGCAGGGGGGGGGGAAGATAAATTGCTATAACTTTTTTCTTATTCTTGTTGCTCCACTTTCACAAAATCATGCTGTAATTCACTTTCGAAACTTTCTGCAGAATATCTTTTCCCTATGGGTTTCCAAGAATGACTTAGCAAAATGAAATTTGCATAAATCTCTACGATGTTGACTATTTTTCTGTTTTTTTAAAAAAAGAATACTTAAACTAAGTATTGCAAAAGTTTTGTTGACTGATTACTTAATGTAAGGAATTCTACACGGATGTTAATCTTTATGCAATGTTTTGAATTTATGCGAATTTTAAATAAAACACATTACTTTTATAAATCATGACTCTCACACAAAAAATGTAACATTTACACATTTATGGAGCAAAATATCTCACTTGTGAATTTCTAATATGAAAGTATTAAAAATGGAAAAAATTGAAGAGTGCCAGATAAAAAGCCCGCTGGCAGTTATCTGTCAGTGATTTAAGCCGAGTGAACGTCTCCTGTTTTTTAAGTAGCGCCAAAAGTACGAGTTAGCTACTTCAAGCGTCATATTCTCTTGCACAACCCCTTTTTACAGGCAAGGACATTCACGCATCTTACATATAGAACACAGAGGAGCAATCATACCCGAACTGGGACTCGAACGCGGGACGTCCAGATCACGAGAAGACGCATTACCCCAATGCCAGGACGCCGGCTGATAAATTTGATAAATATTATAACTTCATATATTATTACTACTATTATTCATTTCCTCTAATTATATTTACTGTTTTTAAATATAAAGTCTATGATTTTTTATAGGTAGTTTTATCCAAAATGTAAATATTAAGACATTATATTTTAATACATATATAAAAATGCAGGCGGACTTAAAATTCAATAGGCGAACTTAAAGGGCTACTCAGACATGTAGGAAGAAAACACTTTTATAATAGAATATGGGATACTAAACGCAAAGGACGATGATCATGCAGGGAGTTTACCAGCTTATGACCATTGGCAGTATCCGCGAAATTTTCTCGCATATTCTCTAATAAATGCATATGTGTATTATTAACAGCATGCCATTTACGACGAAACTACCTTTTAGAGTGCGTTCTGCGGTCTTTGGTGGTTAATCGCTAGGATTCGATTAGTATACAAGTATCATGAATTTATATTTTTGATGCTTTTATTCCGACGGACTGGAATATGAATTTGACACAAACTTTAGTCACAAAATCACATACCAAATTTCATATATTTAAGTCATCGCATTTACATGTTTGTGAAATTAAAGATCGACAAATAAAATCACCTCTTCCCAATATAGATCAAAATGCCACATGAATATGTACATGCTTTACTTATATACTAAATTTTATCTATCTAGAACTTTCCGTTTCATAGTCATATTGAGTGGAAAATATATTTTATTTTTTAATTCTTCAATGCTGCAAAGTTCTGTAGCATAAACTCGATTCTTTAGTTATTTCCTGATAAAGAAGTAGAGTTATGTTCTTCAAGCGAACATGGAGTTCATGAAAATAGTTCACGTCCACCAGTCTATCAATTTGGGAAAGTTTTTTCAAGGAAATTATGCATATGAAGGGTCCCCTAATAAGTGCCACTAATCTGTCGGAAAAACATTTGACTGCTTTTCTATGAGTTATAGATCTTCAAATCCATATTTTCTATCTGACAAGGCGGACAGATTTGCTGGGACTGTGCATAAGCGCGTCCCTATTGACGGAATCATATGCTTCAGAGAAATTTAGCCTATCTGCGCCTCTTTGCAAAGCATATACAGTATATAAAAATTCTTTTGATCGTCTTTTAATTGAATGTTTTGTTAGAGGAGGATTATTAATTTCGTATTTGACTCGCTTTTGAATTCTTTTAGAAGATTTCACTTCCCATAATCAGAGGCCGCACTGTACTTTTCAACTATATATTCCCGCTGTGTATTCATAAGTTTCCTTATTGGCATTTAGGAAAGATAAAACAAATAAAATTCATTGAATTAAAGATTATATCGATGTAATCCATTTACTTAATCTATGATTTACGTAATCCATTTATTTAATCTAGTTAATTGATGAGCATTCATTATATTTAGACATACTTTCAATATGTATTTTTACGCATATTAAACTGAAATTTCCGTAATCTATAAGCCTATTCAATTAATGATGAATGAATAACATGCAGACATTCACAACCCTATCTACTTCTTATTTTACAACGTTATAGGGTGAAGATAAATAAAGCCTTCTTTCAAGGGAGCCATATATTCTCTTCCGATCAATAAAAGATATTTCATGGTTGAACTCGAGTTATGCAATGAATTATTTTCACTACAACTAAAAATTTGACTGAAAGAGTATATTTTCTATTCAAAGTTTTCATGGACGAATGAATATTCTTATAGTTTTAAAGTTTTCTACATTACCAATTTTGTAAGAAATTCTGATTCGAAAATATTTAACTAGGGATAATGTAACTGCAAATGTTTTCTTGTAAACAGCGATTTACTCGACCTATGAGGTAAGAAAGGTGCTTAAACATGTAAAAACTCTTAAATAATCAAATATAATTTTTTTGAAAAAAGATATGGAAAAAAGATATCTTTGTAATGCAAATATGTTTTGAATTTCAAAATTATCCAGCTGATAGCGTCAAAGTATTGTTTATTAAAAAAATTTTTTTTTTTGGTAGAAGGAACTTAATAAACTTTTCTGAGTTACACTAGAAGAAACATAAAAATACCTTATATTATATCGAATATTTGGCTTTTAGAATATAATATTTATTATTCAGCTATCATGATTACTATTCATTAACTGTTTACATTAAATGTTTCAGACAATTTTTTAAATTTTTTTAAAAGAAATTGAGGTACTTTTATATTTTTTAAAAATCATTTTAAGAAAATGATAAAGCAATTTTCTGATATCATTTTCGGCTTAGGAAATTCGGAAAATGCATTTTTCAGTTTTAAAACTTTCGGAGAAGAACGTTTTATGTTAAAAGTAAAATTTTATTAATTTTATTTAAATTTTTGAGTTGGAAATCTTAAAATTATAATTTGATATTCGTGAAAATTGCTATATATGACTATAAAAACTTCGTACTCAGATTAAAAAAATAAAGAAATAGTTCAACATATAATTACTTAGTCGTGTTTTTAGATTTCTAATACAATTGCTTGGTATCAATTTTAATTTCAGTTAAACATTTAGACAATTTAAAATTATTTGTTTGATATCTGAGAGCAGGTTTAAGCCAGTATTTTTTCTTTAATTTCATTTAGAAAAACAACACTTTTATCGGCATATCTCTACTAATCATGTTACAAATTTGCAAAAATAAGAGTTGAATTCGAATTCCTTAAAAATTAACGTACAATGTTGAAAATATTCTCTTATTTGCATTAATTTTAGCTAAAAAGCATACAGTTTCGATCTCTTTTTATAAAAAATTGATTTAAAAAATGATAAGGCGAGTATTTATCATGATGCTTAAAAAGCTAAATGACATTCAATTAATCTTAAATTGCCTTTTCCGATTAAATTAACGTGCAGTAACTGCTAAATCAAACACCAGAGCATGAATTATAAATTAAAATCATGTAACGAGATTTGGCATTTAAACAATTTCGGCATTCTTCGTGGATAAGTTTCAATTTAATGCAAATTCAAATGATTAAATGGTTTCAATTATCTGAAATATGTAGAGAAACATTACAATTAGTGTCGGTTTTACATTGAATCAATGAAATACTCGGAGATAATTCATCCGTCACATTATATGATTTGTCGAAGTTATATGAAAGTCGAATTTCTCTTTAATAAATTTTTATTGTAATAAAATTTTGAATTATAAATAAAATTCAGGAAATATCAGGAAAATCAGGAATTCTATCAGCTTATTTTTGGCATTCAAAACGGATACGTTTTAATTTAAAAGCAATTTTAAATATTTAAATTTCTTCAATTAGACGAAATGGATAAGGAAACATCACAGTCAATTGCAGTTGTGCATTAAACCAGTGAATTGTCGGAAGTAGCTCATATGTCACATTTGTCAGAATGTATAATTAGCATTAAATTACATAGTTATACTTGTCAGAATAGTTTCCTATCAAATCGGTGATCTGAAAATAGATTTCATTTTAAACCATTATTTATCCGCGTAGTTATTTTCTATTAAAATAAATTGGATGATGTAATCAATTTACGACTATATAATCGGAGAACAAAATAGAAGGCATAACTGCGTCGTCCTCTATGTGAAGGTATCTCTTACTTTAAAAATATTTTATTGGCATCATTTATGGCACTGCATACAGCAAAAGTTAATGAAGAATGTATAAATTTCTGCTCTTTAACAACTTAAATGGTAATCTGCTTTGAAAATGTTTCCTTTTAGCCCGCAATTACTAATTTAATAGTCACAATACTACTTCCAGATCTCTGGAAGGTTGCGATAAGGCTGCATTATAAGGTTGCGAGGCTATTATAATACTTATAGCAAATTCTTGGTACTTATTTTAGATAATATGTGCTCTGTATTCTCATAGAAATTCTTTTCCTTCAATTGTCTGCAGCCTTCGTTATATTAGAGTTGAATAATACTCATTGAAATTTTTTTGGCAACATTCAAGCATTTTTAGTGATCCCGAATCATCTAAATTATATTAATACAAGCATTTGGTATCAGTTATTATTAGTTATAACTGGCTGGAATTGGCAGAACAAAAAGTATAATGATAGTCACGACAGTCACGGAAGGAAAGTATTATGTGATTCGCCGATAACTGATACAGTGCAAGAAAGTATACTACCTGTTGTCGATGACTGATACTGTGCGCAACTAAAGTATATTGTATGAATTGCAAAATGAATCATAAATTTCTAAGGTTTCTTAACTTTACATTGCAGAAATTTATAATATATATTTTTTAGAACATTTTAATTCCGTATGCTGTTTAGCTATGAAATAGTCATTAATATTTTTTCATTCAGCAACTTAGTTACTAAATTCGTATGTTTGCTTTAGGAGAAAAAAAAATCAAAACAGATACCATTGTTTGGGAGATCTAACTGGAAGCTATAGACTGTCGGATTTGAAATCTGATCTGAAAGCTAACACTAAAGTTCAACAAAGACTAATAGTGTAGTGCATCCCCATTTCTACTGTTATTGATTTGACAGTTACAAATACATTTTGACGCGATGAAAGATGAAAAATAGCGGAATGCTAAGTCATCTGGAGGTTCAAAAGTTGGAAAAATTGTCACAAACGTTTAGAAAATGCTACGAAGGCCCGCGCGTTGACGTCAAAAAATAATACCAGATGTGAGACTGAATCGTACAATATTTTATACAGAAATGTGTCACTTTGTCGTACCAGTACACAGCGCTTCCACCTGCAGGTGTGCAATAAACTGTTTGGAAAATAAATGGAAATTTGATGCCATTCGCTCTGATCTTCCGGTTGGTCCTAATGTAATCAATCTTCCTTCCCAAAATGTGTTAATATCGAAGCTCTGTGACATTCAATTTCCTGAGTTAGGAATGATTGATTTGTTTTCATTGATTTATTTGCAATTCTAAGGTTGTACTATTGGGGATCAACTTTTTACCTGATAAAGAGGATAACAACTGAACTAATGCTGCTGTCTTCTCGAGCTTCTAAACCCACAGACCGCCATCTATAAACAATGTGCATCCAAAACATTGAGTTATTTATCGAATATTTTGTTCAATATAGAACGCCAAACCAAGTAAAAGTCGTATTCCTTAACAGAATAAAGCGTCCAATTTTCATGTCAAAAACGATTTTAATTCTTTTATATGAACGGAAAAGGTAAAGTTAAGTAACTTATAATGAAATTTTTTCACCATGAACGATTTTCTTAAAAATTGTTTGTACCATTTGTGCAGTTCTGCTAAAAGAGCTACAGTCTGCCTTAAGATTATGGATATAAATTATAAATTTAATTTGTTATTTTAATTCAAAAAACTTTTTTATATCTGTTTTAAGTATGGTGACATTCTAACAACTTAAAATATATTTTGGCCCATTTGTTAGACTTACTTATTAATGAATATATATATAAAAAATATTCTTCGTGTTCATGATTATTTTCATCGCACTTTGAATTTTAAGGGCAATATATATATATTTTAACTGTTGTATCAATCATAATTTTTTTATGTCTTCGGTGCTCCTATTTTGATATTTTTATTTCTTTTAAAAAACGCTTTATAGATTTTGGTCAAAATCGCTTAAATCATAGGCCATACGTTTTATTATAAGTCATATCACGGACTCTCCGATCCACCCGAAAGGCACGCGGATAATAAATACTGAACGACCGGACCACCGCAACAGCAAAACTGATGGAACTGTCGTTGAGCCCCTAAGGGCCATCACCGGCCACGGTACAACCCTTCCCTAAGGAAGTACGTCCCATCATCAAGGGGAGGAGCCAGAACTCCACATTTCCTTCCAGGATGGCGAAATCCCACCATCATGCCAGAAGCATCTCATCCTCATTTCGTGGTGCCCCCCCCAGGGGATAAGTTTTATTACAAAGATTATTTGTTTTCTTTTTGATATTTTTGAATGTAACAATTTTAAAGTTATAATATTTGAAGGTAAATGTCTATCGATATCTCCACAAATCGAAGTTTCGCAAATTATATCAGAAGTCAACCTTTTAACTGACGATTTCCTGAATTTTTTTTATATAAAGACATAAAAGAAAGTTGAGAAATTTGTCTAACTTTTGAACAAACAAAATAATTGAAGCAAGTAGTTTCTTTAACATTTTGATAAATGAGTCAACTAAATCAACTTTAATAAACGTCACAATTTTCTTTGTTCTGATAAATGGAATTTGAGGTTCATTTAAAGTTGTAAACAACCTTTTCAGTTCTGGAATAATGGGTTCTATGTTTTCGCTTAGTAAGCCTTTTATGTTTTTAGGCCTTTTATAGGTTTGAAACACTATGGCCTGGTTTGAATAGTTTCTCAGAAATTCTTGAGAAATGTTTCGAAGTAAACAAGCATTGTTTGTAAGAAGAAAGAGAATTTAAAAATATCCCTGTGTACCATCTTGCTCAAAATGAAAACTGGTTCGTTTTCTACAAAAGTAAATAAAATGGGAATAAAGAGTTAATTTAGTGTTTTTGAATTCAACAATAGAAATACATTGAAATATACTTACCGTCACAAGAAAATTGCCAAAAGAAATTACGAGAAGAAATGAATGAACATTAATATAGTGTTCAAGTTGATAAGGTTGAAAAGGTAAATATATTTACTGTCTGACTTTGAAAGTTTTACTTTTCCTTGAACAATAAAAAAAACAATAAAAAAAGTCAATTGTTTTTGTCAAATTGCTGAAAAAATTCATTTTACAAATATTTGGGGAAATAAAAAAAAATGATTTTATATAAAACTGCTTTGATAATTTTTCTTGTATCCGTGAGAAATATTTCATTTCTGGAAAGAAATTATAAACCTAAAAGTTTTATTTCATTAACATTTTGTGAGTTATGTATTTTAACGTCTGATTCATTCTTTGCTGGTAATTTCGTCATAATGTTCTTAATTATAATAGATGATTTTAGTTAGGAATTTCACACTATGCACACGTTTGTTGAAACTGCAGACTTGAGAAAAAAAATATTTATACTAATTTATCTCCCACCGATTTTAGCTGCAGAGAAGATGATGAAAAAAAATGCCAGATCAATAAATGGTTTCAGGGTTTTCCTGATGTAAAGTTAGGGTTTGAGGTTTGGTTATCTCCACTCCAATGATGGATCGTATCTTCTGCAATAAATGGTGAGTCGTGGCTGGTGATAATTAGTGTTTTACCTACAGTTTTCATGATATTTTCGTGATGTCTATCATTTAATTAAATCTCTGTTGAGCGGCAGGCGTGGATTTTTATGGATTATACATATAGGTATAAATATCACGAATAATTAAAAGAAATATTTTAACAAATGATTAGAAATATGTAATACAAAATGAAAGTTTTGCATATACTAATTCTTATTTTAGAAAAATTATTCTTTTATAAACTGGAACTGAGAATTTAGAATACATTTTTTTTCTTCCTTTTAATTTAAAGCGAGGAAATATATCATGGAAACATGCAATAGAATTTTTTGGAAAATGAATGATATAGTAACTACTTTTGTAAAGCTAAGACATAATTTGTAAGCAATTCTCAAAATATTTAAATTAAAACCGAGATAAATTTTGATAAAAATTAATGTTTTGTTTGAATTTTACAATATGTAATTTTTAATTATTTATACTTTTTGTTTTAGGAAAAGATGCGAACAAAAAGATAGCGAATTATTTTCTACATTTTGTCCCAACTTTTTATATAAATTAGCAGTTGATTCGAGTTCATAAATAAAAGCAGGCAACTAGATAAATGATTTTTAAATGATTAAAATATATAACTTCAAATAAACGATTTAAAAGTACGATGGGAAATATGACAATGAAATTAATAAGAGGCCTCACAAAAGTTCTGGCTATATAATTTTTTTGAAATACATTTATTGGCTCAAATAATAAAACAATACAAATATTTACAAAATTGTGAAAATTTTTTGAACTCGAAAAATATATTCATCTCTGGCAGTTTAGAAATTAGTTATTTGACCACGCTTACAATGAGCATTTCATATTAATAATTTTTACAATATCATGTATTGATACGACTTCTAAACATTTCTTGGTTATAAAAACTTTAAAAATCATAGAAACAAATTGGTTATTAATTTACTTTGAAAAGGTTTTTGGAAGTTATAACAGAATGAACACAAAGATTGAAATTGACAATACTACAGAAATCCGCCCTTTTTTTCATTGGAATGCGGTGTCATCTGTTTTTAATCACATTTCAGTTGCAAAACATATTATGAAATTTGTAGAACTCAAATAAGTTCATAAAAGTTTTCCAATAATTTTGCAGCTAAAGCAAATGTAATTAATATTCCTATTTTCTCTATAGATATGTTTACAGGAAAAAAAGGAAAATAAAAGAAAAAAAAATAAGTAAAACAAACACACTTTAAAAGGATGGGAAAGATTTATAACAAGTCTTCAGGAATGATTTAGGGTAAAAATGATATATAACAATAGAAATAAGAATGATTTATAAGAAATTATTCGTTTTCATCCAAGCATAATTCTTTCTTTTACAAAGTTACTTTATAAAACCATGGTTTATTCATATTCTTGGCATAAAAGGACGATTTAAATGAATGTACTGTTTTTGTTGTTTTTCAATTAAACATATAATTTCACTTCTGTGTAATATGTAATCTCTTGTATTTAAAATAGGGCATAGAATCATTTTTCATGGCTACATCGTAAACCGAAATCCAGTAAATTATTTCCACATTTTCATTTTAGAAAAGCTCTTAAATTATGTTCGAATTGTGTTGTAGGTTTCCAATAGAATAAATATTTCTTCACAAGTTAAAATGTTGTGACAGTGCTTAATAGCAAAATGTTAACATAAAAATTTTCACACTACATTTTTTTCAATATTAATTAAGAAATTGTTAATACATTGCTAATACATTTTTTACGCAGTTTTACACATATACTTGTTTAATACATTTTTGCACATATACTTTTAATACATTTCTACACATATAAGATCAATTGGATAAACTTACACTTCAGAAAAAGATTTGAATAACGAGATATTGATATATCTTAATGCCAAAATTCTCTTTCTCTTGAAAGATGCATAATATACTTGGAAATAAAAATGAAGTATTGCATTTGATGCAAAAGCACGCATTGACTAGGTGAATAACTTTTTGACCGAATGAAAAAATAATTTAGCAAAAAATCAAAATTTAAATGAACTGTATATTTTTAAAAACTTACATGGATAGATTAATGTCAGCAGAAACTGAATGTACGAAACTTTATATATTCTTTTATAAAGCAAAATTCGACATTCTTCAAAATCCTATTTGAATAACTTTTGAAAATGAAATCTCAGCTTTATCTGATATTCTTAAGAATATATTACTATTCGTAGATTTTTCATGAAAGATAACTTTTTCGATTCCATAGCCAATATTTGAATTACATACTATGCAATGCATCACAAGAAAAAATTCAAATATGGAATAAAGTTTCAAAACAAAATTGCTTTACTATCTGTGTATTTCCAAAATTAATCTTGGAAGAAGTATCTTAAAACTGAAAATTTTACTTACTCATATCATGTATATTGACAATCCGATGAAGGTATTGAATATCGAGATTCGTAGGAGAAATAATATTTTTCTTTTTAGTTTTTCATAAAGTAAGTATTTTTAAGTCACTTGATAAATTCGATATCTCACGAAGATTGGGAAATGATGTCTAGTATATAAATTGATGCAAAATGTAGCTCAAATCATAATGTCAATTTCTTTTTTTCTGGAATAAAACGAAAAGTGTATCAAATTAATTAATTTTAAACAATACAGCTTTATATTTTATAAGCGTCATCGTTTTTGTTGGATAAATGTGTCAAATAAATTATTAGCAAACATCTTAGTCAATTAAAGTTTTGAATATCCTGATATAACATTAGAATGAAGGGGAAAAAAATTACTCAGTACCAATATCACGTGACATTCATTGAATATTTAGATTTAGAATAACGAAATTTCGAAATAAATATAAGTTGAATTATCGGCTATCGTTCTACAATTTATTAACAGAACTAGCATTTATTTTATTAAAAATCCTTTGTTGAAATTCAATTGAAAAAAGTTAATTATTGACATCAATATATAAAGAAAAAAAATATGAACTATTAGAGACTTCAAAAGATATTTTCACTAATACAGAAACTAAAGAAAGCCATCTGACCAAAAGAGAAAGCTATTAAATATATAGCTTTATAAAAAGTCCTTGATACTAAAGGAATCGATAAAACTTTTTAAAATTAAAACATATGTATTATAGAAAAAAAGTATTATATTTATATCGGAATCGGAATCGGAATCGGATGATCAACAGAAATTGAGCCTTCTTCACTCATTTGTCTGTAAATTGATTTTTAATTTTTTCTGTACCTGATGCATTGAGATAAATACGTTTAAAATTGTTACCTCTTCTTTAGTGTTCCATATATCTTAATATATTCCAAAAATAATGTTGTAAGTATTGAAGCCTTAAGTTTTTGTGCATTAATAAAATGCCTTATTTTTGATAACTTTACTGATATTGATGATAATGGTCTTTCCAAGATCTTCACAATTACAAAACAATTTCTATTGACAATGAATACTATTTGTTTATAGGCCTTATTTTCTCCAAAGTTGTCTGAGAATAACTGAGGAAGAAAACAAATTTTTTTCTAATAAATAAACAAACAACTGAATTTCAAAATAATACATATAGCAATCATCATATAACATTTAACACACACACACACACACACACACACACACACACACACACACACACA
>JAPMOR010102616.1:231943-254471 GCA_026543865.1 Argiope aurantia | reverse complement strand
ACACACACACACACACACACACACACACACACACACACACACACACACAAACTCACATACACACACACACACAGGTGCATGTTATTAAAATATATCAAATTTATAGTATCAAAAGTTGAGAAAATTTGAAAATTCGGATATCAGAAGAGAAGTAATTTTGCAAAGACCATTTAGAAAGGCATTAAATTTCTTTATTTAAAAAGAAGCAATTCACTCCCAACTAATCGCAATACTGGAAAAATTAACCAGAATACAGTTTAAAAATGCACCAGAAAAACCACTTGATACAACAAATTTAAGCATATACTAATTATGACAAAAAATATGAAATACATTAAAAAATTTAAAATTACTCGAAAAACTAAATATTTTTGTTATTAAATAGTCTTATTTGTATGTTGCAGTAATTTTTTAAATAGCTCACAATAATAATAATAAAAAATGAAACAAAGATTACATTAATCCTTTAAAGGGCCATTTTTTTCTAGTCATATTATGTTAAATATTTTTAGACTTGAAATAAGAACAAGAAAAGGGATTCATTTAGCTTATTAGATAAATTTAATTTGATTATTTAATTAAATTGGTTAATTAATAATTAAATAAAAAATCAAGACATGTCATTTTTTGTAAGATAAAGAACTAAAGCATCTAAGTTTCTGTCTCTCTAAAAAAATTTGTCAGAACTTATGCCAACCTACATAATTTCACACAAAAATTGATAAATTTGGTAAGAAGCATACTTCCCACTGCCCTAGAAAGGGTTAAGTCAGATTTAGAAAAAAAATTGTATTATATGGAATAAACTAACAATCACTACATTTTTAAGAAAAAGGTGAATTGATGAAAGTAGTATTGTGGTGTTAATAAAGAGATATAAATAGAAACATTTCACTGTATTCGTGTAACATTCCACAAATTGCGAAATCAGCAAATTCTCATGAAGTGCTAATTAATATTACATCCTATATATAAAATATAAAATAAAATTACTTTATATTTTATATTTATGTGTCTAATCAATGAACTTACTCCACTGAACTAATATTGTAATATTTTTTACATAAACGAATACCATAAATTATTCGAAATATATATCATAATATTTGGAAGAAAGATTATTTATTTATTTAATATGAACATTTAACCACAACATTTAAAGAATAATAATAATAAATTAGAATTGAAACAATAAATTTATTTATATTCCATCAACACAATCACTTTATGTTTTTGTCTGAAATGTGAAGTTTTTAAAGTATTCTTAAAAACGACATTGATTTGAAAAGACACTTCAATAAAAATCAACTTCCTAAAAGCCTTCTCTTTTGTTGTCAGCGTTATTTCTTTCTACTGCCAAATTGCCACATTGCCATCAAAGAAATAAAACTGAAGAGTGTGAATTGAATATACCGAATCTTTCAATTCCTTTGCTAAATAAATCTTAAAATGAATGACTTTTAAAGATGGAAAAGAAGGTTAAATTCATTCTGAAGAATCTTGTTTTGCAAGAGTTTGTTCAAGACTTAGCTTTAATTATTTTTCACTTGCAACAGAGTTTTTTGACGACGTTGCGGTATTAGAATCAATTTTGTGAAAATCGCTGTGAATTCTTTTTTCTATTGTGAGTAGATGACATTGGAAAACAGCAATTACTTATACAAAAGATATATTATTGGCATTCATTCATCTTCTATAAAGGTCGAATCATAGATTTTCTTTTAAATTAATGTATACTTCGTCGAAAATATATCCGGACATAGTTCCTTATTCCGAAGTTTATTGCACAATAAACTGTAAATGCTTGCCACTGTTAAAATAAGTTCTTTATAAATATATGAAATATTTTTCATGTTTCATTTTTACTATTATGCCTCTTGCTTTCATTATTGGAATTGCTCTTCCTGCTTTCAAACCTTTGTGAAGATCATGGAAAACACATACTGAATTATGAATACATTTTTATAGATGATTATTCAACTATCGAATTCTGTGATTTTGGTTTATATTAATTTATAATAAAATATCTACTCAACTTTATTGTTTTAAACTTACTTTAACTTATTTCTAAATTTAACAATCATCTTCAGGTTGATACCTTTAGAATAAATTTAACAGTTTGAATTCTTTAACTTAAAAATTTATTTTACAGTTAAAAGTTTTTTTTAAAAAAAATTAGCACCTTTGATACCTTTTATTTTTATTTTTTTATGACTCTGGTAAGTCAACCATCTAACTCTCCGACCCGCCACGAAGGTACACGGATTTAAACTATAAAACTGAATGATCAGACCGCCGCAACAGCAGCATTGGCGGAAACTGTGGTTGAGTCCTAAGGGCCGTTACCGGCCACGGTACAACCCTCCCCGAAGGAAGTACGTCCCATCATCGATGGGAGTAGTCAGATCCCCCACCTATTAGTGTACCCTCCAGGGTGGCGAGATCCAACCACCATGCCGGAAGCATCTCATCCTCATTTCGAGGTGCCCCCCCCCCGGGGGTCCATGACTCTGGTAAACTTATATTGCAGTAAATTTAATTAATTGTTAACTATGAAACATGATCAATGAGTAACTACACTTATCTAAAATATATTTTATATACAATTACCGAATAAGATATTTCTTTGAATCATTCATGAATTTATTATGCTTGAAGATAATTTATTTTTGATTTTAGAGATTATTAATTTCTGATTGTTTTTTTAATGTTATATTGATTTTTACTACTTTAAAAATTTAAATTAACATTGGTTTTCATTATATCCGGTTAAAGCTTTATATTTTGACAATTACATTACTTTTTCAGCTATATTTGAGATTGCGATTTCAATAACCTTTTTAACTAATGATCCCATGAGATTTAAAAAGAAACATTTAAATACTTTAATAATATTTTTTCAAAGATGGCAAAATTTTTGTATTCATTTAAAGTAATTCATACGAGGCAAATATATGAAATACAGCATTGGTATATAAAACTTTGATTATAAATTTATTTTTCGATAAAAACTTTGGAAAAACCATGATCAACAAATTTTTTACATATTATATGAATAGATGTTAGCAGCTTAAATTTAATGATTAAATAAGATTCATGTTAAATGAAATTAATATAGCAGACCGCATTTTTTGAAAATTATTGATAGTTAAATAAATGATCCATTTTTGAACAAATTATGGACGAAAATAGAAATTTTAATAAACTCTTAGTTATAAACATTGCTGTAATAATTTAAGGAAAATAATTATCACAAAATATATAAAGAATTTTTATTGAAAATTTCATTATGTTTAATATAATAAAATCAAATACTAGACTTAATATATTGACCTTATATTTAATATAAGGAAAATAATATACATAAATAATATTGAATTTGAAATTGAAATTATTCATTTATTTTGTTAAAAAGATAATATTACTTCCTGATCTATAAAGCATTTTCTTTAATTGCTAAAAACATCATATTGAGACTGACAACAATGTTCCAGAAAATAAATTAGTCTTTTCTTTTTAAATCAAAAATTGCTGAGAAATCAATTTATGATTTCAAGTGAAATATAGCAATTCGAACTTATTTCCTTAAAATGAAAATTGAATTCAAGCTTTAGCATTGTGTCTTATACTATATGGTTTCAACAGAATCTTTGTATTCAGCACAAAACAATTGCAGTTTAATGCTAATACGGAATCGGATACAAGGGAGGCATTTGGTTACATAGCTTTATTATGTGAAATACATCAGGGAACATTATATCTAGCCTGTTTCCGTGCAGTATAGATGGAGCGATGAAGACAGTGAAGCACCCAGACATAATTCAATTGATACGGGAGTTGTGATTGACGAAATTGAAATACAAGTATATTCTAAAGATACTTGGAAGAATGCTTACTGGTATCATTCAACTGTCATTACTTCTTTTAATTATGTTGGCTTATGATAAGAATGATTCAGATGATTTCTTTTTCAAAATTGTTGAAAGATAGCTTATTTTACGTTCATTCTAAATTATATGATATTAAATAAGGAAATAAGGCTTCGTTATTTGTTTCATACATATTAATTTATTTTTCTCACTTTTTTTTTGTTGGCATTAAATCTAAAAATTTCTACGTTTTCAACAGAAAATCTTTTACAACTAAATGAATATTCACTTTTAACGACAAATTGTTTCAGGGGAATTTTGGTTTTTTTCGGAATAATTTGAGGGTTAATATTTCTATAAAAATTTCTCGAAACCTTAAATAGTGACACGCATTCACACACACACACACACACACACACACACACGCACACACACACACACACACACACACACACGCACACACACACACACACACACACACACACACACACACACACACACACACACACACACACACACACACACACACACACACACGCACACACACACACACACACACACACACACACACACACACACACACACACGCACACACCTTTAATACTGTTATAACATTAAAACTGTAAATAATTTTCAAATTATATATAATATTCAATTGTAAATAATATTCAAGATTGCATTAATTTATTTTTACACAGTTAAAAATGTCTCCAATACAAATATTAAATTAAAGCTTATTAATAAATATCTTACTATTTCGAGCTAATGATCATGAAATTGAAAGAAAGGGATAAATTAACTAAGCATATATTTATCGTTATATCATTAGAAAAAATATACTGGATTTTTTTATTCTTATTATTACAATTATGAATGTGTATAATTTTATTTTTAATGAACCACTCTTGTTAATTATTTAAAAGCGGAAAGACTTTTTTGTTCTTTATAAACATGTCGAAATAAGTCTGGAGACCTCTTTTGTTAGATTATAATTAAATATATCATTAAATTAATTGATAAAACCAATGCTTTTACTTTCTTACGTGTTTTTTCAAGAGCATTTTTGGAAGCATAAACCAAGCTCTTTATATGGCAAAAGAAAGGATTCACTGAGTTACAATAACAAGCATAGATTCCGAAAATTCTCAAGCCTCTTTTAAAAATTGTATGAATAAAAGTAAGAATGCATTACTGAATGAAATAACTAAAGCTCGTGAGCAAAAATTGAAAATAGTTGGGCACAACCGTACCCGAATCGTACTAATCTTCTTAAAATGGTAAATTTAATGCATAAAAAAGTTTCAACTTCCATTGCTGTTTCTAAATATTCTGTAATTAAATAAAAATTCGACGATAGATATGGAAGCAACTGAAGCAAACAAAGGCTAGTCATTAAATTTATGCTATGTTTTAATTTGCTCACTTCATGGCAATTAAATATAAATAAGAATAACTTACATTGCTTTGGTTTCTGCAGTAAACATTGCAATTTTAGAATTCGCATACAGATGCTTTTCTCTAATTATTGAAGTACTTGAAATAGTTTCCCTTTTAAAACAATATCTGTTTACTGCGACAAAATGACAATAAATTTAATTAAACTATTCCTTAATTATTTTTAAGTGCGTACTGTATGGTGCAATAATTAGTTTTAAATTTTGATACTTTCTTAACATTCCAGATTTGAAATTAAATCTTTATTATTAAATTTCACCATTGTATCTAAAGTAGAAATTAGAATAAATAGATTCATCCCCTTGAATTTTAAAACTTATTAACTGAATTAGAAATACAATGAAATCTTTATTGAAGTAATTATATAGGAAATTTGAGGTAAGAAGGGTTCACAAACGCGATGCGCATTTAATCTTTCCAATTATCACGACAGCGTGAGACTTATTTCGTATCTTGCAGCTGCTTTACATGGCTTAAAATTAAACAAATTAATTTGTCCGAATGTAAAAAATTGGAAATAATTTTTAATTATTAAAAATAATTATGAAAAACAATTAATAATTATTTAATTAAAATAATCATTCAGTAATTAAAAATTAATTATAAAATTATTATTTAATTAAAATTTAATTAAAATATTTATTAATTTAAAATAATTAATCCTTTTTTAATAATAAAAACTGAGAATTAATTTTTTCAAATGCAGCCGATTAACGATGCCAATCGGACATCATGTAGTATCTTAAATTCAACAGAAGTATTTTATTAATAATTATTTTCTTGTTATGTGCTTTTATTTTTGATAAAAAGTATCTTTAGTTCTTCGCATTCTGTCTATAAATCAATAATTTTCTGAATACTATAGACCTTTCTAATGATCAATAATTTCAAATGAATGATTATGAATACCTTGACCATTTCGATTTATTCTCATTTAATCTAATGTCATATTCTTCAACTCTTTCATTCTCATTTTCTAAATATAATTTCACAAAAATTTCCTTAGGGAATCACTATTTATCGTCAAATATACTTTTATATCACATGTATCTTGGTAGAATTGCTTCTTCTATATAGGCATCATCTATTTTGATAAAAGAATATAGAGATGATTTTTTTCTTTATTTTGTTGTTTGAAGCACTGTTTATAGCATATGTTACGTCCTGTATACCAAAAGCGGACTGAAACGCCAAATGTAAAAAAGTTTTTATAAAAGTATTATACGAGAGCTATAACCCGATACAAATGGGCGCCTGAAACGACAAATTAAAAGGCTTAACGTCGTAAAATATTTGTTTTTCATCCAAAAACTGCACTCTGCATGATAAGACGAAACATTGGTCCTACGAATCGCTGGAGAAATGGATAAATACTCTGAAAATAAAAATAATTGCAACATAACTAATGAAGAAAAACTAAATTGTGTGAAAGGTTTCGTAAATAGAACTTTGACCAGGATAGAGGCATTTATCAGGGAGAAGACAGCGTCAAAGGATACCAGTGTTATTAAAATAGAGGTAAAGCCCAGAATATCGTTTTTGCCAAAATTGATTGTCCTCCCAAGAAATGCCGAGCATTTAAAAAAAAAATAATATCCCTTTGATTAAAACTGTAGATGGATTACATGGCAGTGGATAACAGTAATTGCAAATGCTGATCTTTGACTTGAGTACAGAATTTTTATTGAATCTATTAAATTGAATCTATTAAGAATCCATTGAATCTATTAAGAAAATGCAATTCGACAAACAGCTGTGGAAAAGAAACCTTGAATGATATTGATTTTCGAACCCAGTTCTCTCGTAAATAACCTGTCAATACTTTTGAATTCAAATAACTATCCAATTAATGAGCCCAATATGGCAGGATTTAGAAGGACCTAGAAACGATTTAATGTATGAATTTTAAAATTTTTATAATCACGTCAGCTCCTATTGTAGATGTATACCTCCGACCTCGTCTTGTTATATCGGAGGGTTATATGAGAATGACGATCTCCAAAAATTACTATGTTTGCTGGATAGCGTCAATTATTAAAAAATTATACGTGCATATTTTATATTTCCTATAGCTTTACTTAATAGAAGAAATAAAAACAGTATTATGAATTTTTTTTTATAGAAGGAGAAAACTACGGTAACCAATCATGACTATAATAAGGTTGGTGATCTATCTATCTATCTATCTATTTGTCTATCTATCTATCTATCTATATATATATATACATGTGTGTGAATGTGTATGTGTGTAATGACATCTATTAATCTAATTTAAATCCTGATTAATTTACAAATCTGTATCTTAAATTAGCCCAAGTTAATTACATTTTTAAATGGTCTCTTATTTCCTGACCCAACTCCTTCTTTCTATTTAATCAATTCTACACGTGCTCTATAAAACGGTTGATCTCAGCATTTTTTTTTCACGCTCCGAATGAAGGAATAAAAATCCTTAATGCGTACAACATTCTTTCAAAGATACTTAAGATTCCCTTCTTAAATCAACATATTTTAAAGAAATCTCTATCAAAATCTCATAGCAAAATCATCGAAATGAAGAATTTTGGTCTCTTCAGCTCTTGTGCCGCGATGTAGACTGACGTATTTCTTCCCACGTATTTTTGTACTTAAATTATACCTCCTGTGGTAAAATAAATCGAAGTTTAAAATTTCGAAAGTTTCTTCTATTCGACCACGAAACTGCTAAAATATGTTTACGTATATAACAGATACCATTAATTCGTTAACTCATTGGAATTCCTAAATGGCAATTCAATAAAACTGACTGAGAGATCAACATTTTTCAAAATAAATATTTTTAGAGAAATAAGAAATTTTTCGTGCTCTGAAATTCATTGATATCTAGAGTCATTTCCACAACTATTTCGTTATACTAAAACATTAAAAACCCTTGGGAGACAGGCTTTTAAGTTTTTTTGAGAATAAAAATACTTAATGGTCTGGGGAAAAAATCCGTTCTTGAGAGCAGGCATCCACCGAGAGACCATTTAAAGCCAATCGAATGAAGCATTTCCTTGGGCAAGAAATTGCCGGTTTAAATCTATACTTTTAATGGAACAGGATAACGATTTTACATTTAGTAGATGTAGTTCCGATTGTAAGTAAAGCTCAGATGCTTTATACTTGGGGAAAGAATGTGACATAAAAGTTCCATGTCTGTTCTCTTAAGTTGAGAACTTAATTGATCTATTAAAGATATTTTATAGTATGTGAATCGTATGTCCTCAAGATATGTAAGTTAGATATGTAAAAGGCATAATTTTAGTTATGAGTGCTTAAATTTTTACCTTTCAGTCTCTAGAACGTTTTTACAATTTCAAAGAAAGTGATTTTCTCGAATCTCTCCTTAAAATCTTGTAAGATAAGATTAGATTTATGTTAAGATTTGATTTATGATTGATTTAATAAGATAAGATTTGATTTATGTTAAAAATATGATTTATTTACTTCCAAAGCTATTTTTCTTAGTGTCGATTGTCTTTAGATAAATGTAAGTGCTTTTTTGTACTGTTCACACCATTTATTAAATTACTTATTTGGATAAGTAATTGAAGAAAAGTTACAAAAATTTCAATTAGCAGCATTCAAATATTTATGAGCTAAGGTATATGAAGGACAAAATTTTTTAAGAAGTTTGAAGCTAAATTTATTCATGGATATCATATAAAAAAATAAAACCTCAAACTTCATCCTTTCGTTTGTGTTCTTTAAAGCAATGATTAGTTTGCTGATAATTTGAACTACACATTAAAAACAATAAATATCACAAGTAGACGACTTTCTGAAATTCATTTCTTAATTTGCATCTGCAGAAAAGATTTTTATAAGTAAGTAGAAATTAACTGGCCATATTTAACTTAAAAGTTTCAAATGACTTTTTTGCATCAATTTTCGATGTATAATCATAGTAGTAAGTTGACTGGACATATATTATAGATATGAGATTTATTTGATGATTCATATGAAATAATATAATGTTCAATAATATCTTGAATTTTGAAGATTTGTGATAAAACCTATTATTGAAACCTATTATTGTATCCTGAAATAACATTGAATTTTTTTAAAGAGTTCGGAAAATGCTTGATTAAGGCAATAAATTTGAAGATTATTCATTAATAAACAAAACTACAAATGTGTTATTTTCTAAAAAGTTAATAATCAAGTATAAGTTTAAAAAACAAAACAAGTGTAAATTTTTTAATTTTGGCAAGATACTTTTTAAAAAGTTTCTTTTATCATTTAACTTTGGAGGATATATATATATATATATATATATAAATGCAAAAACGTGCAAACTTGAATGCAAAAAAGCTACAAATTCCTGTCAAAGCAAAGGAAGAAGAGTTATAGGTTATAACAACTACAATAGCAACAAAAATATGTACGATATTATTTTTTCAAATGCTATACTTCAGTATCATAAAAAAAATTATGAAGTCTAGGACAGTTTTTTTTTTGTTCAAATATTTACGAATTTTTTTTTAAAAATAAAAGAAAATAAAATAAATTTTCTTGACAAATTTTTTAAATAAAACCAGATATTTTAAACCCAAATATTGCTAAATACTTCAAATAATATTATTAAAAATATTTTAAATGATATCTTTTGCCAAATATTTTAAATCACAAAAAATAAGCAAATTCCTCGAATTTTTTAAATTTAATTTTGTATTTAGAGAAATATTAGGATAGAAAAGAAAGTTCATGTTAAACGAATTTTAAAAAAACATTATTAAATAGAAAAGTTACATAGTTGAACTTTTTCTTATTTAATTATTTTTTCATAATTTCAAATGTAAAATATTTCTTTAAAAAAATTGCTGCTTAAACTTAGCCGAAGATCATCGACGTATAACATTATAGATATATTATAGATATCTGAATTGCTTCACGAAGTGATCACCCAGCAATAAATAATTAAATATGGAAATTAAAATATATTTATAAATAACTAAATATGGAAATAAATATATATTAAAAAATATTTTGCTTCTTTTTCATTGCTGAAAATTAAATCAAACTCATCATTCATTGATAAATTACATATGGAACTTTTAAAAAGATAAATACATTGTTATATATTTTATGAAATTTGATTGAAAACTTGTATGCAAATAAAATAATAGTAATGCTTTATTATATTAATGAAAACTTGCATGTCGATATAAAATAATAATAAGAAGAAAGACTGAAAATATTGCATTTTTCAAAAGAAGTACTTTCGTAATTTTTAAAATGTTCATTTTGTATTTTTTGCTATAAAATAATACACGTAGATATGAAAAAAAAAATCCTAAATTGATCTCATATTTGTTTTTAAAACCAAACCATTCAACAATTCCTTGTATAAAAAGTACTCTGAGTGGCTTTGATTAAAAAAAAACCTTTTTCAGTTTATGCCAAATATATATTCATTATTCAATATGTCTGTTAAAGTAAAGCAAGTCTAGTGAATGTTGATATATTAAAAAAATATTGTTCTGCATATGCACGGAAAAAGTTTGATCCAACAAATCTATTCTAAAACTAAAGCGTTAAGACCAATCGTCAAAACTTACTAACTCCACATTATCTATTGGATTATTGTACAAGATGTGCAAAGAGATTTCTTTGTTCCATAATTCAATTCTGAAGGTAGTGAAAAACAGTTAAGAAACTCATCAGTTACTTCCGGAAATCCCATTTTCGGCTTTTCTTGCTCCTCACTCGATGCAACTTTAATTTGAAAAGCACAAAGAAGAAAAGAAAATGTTTCACACAAAAAATTTTCTACTTGACTAAATTTCTGCATACCATTTCTCATGCTGATGTAATGTGTTTCCAGGCTGTACTGTGCTTGATCATTTTCTTTATCTGATAAGAAGTTACGTCTTGTAAGCAAATTACTTAAGTAAAAGTTTTATATTTGTTGGTATTGTCATGTTTAAACTTGTTGTATTTACATATTATTATTTGTATTATTATTAACTCTTTGCAACTTCGGATTGTGGTTGTTTGCCAGACGGACAACATTAAACTAAGATATAGGTTTTCAAAATAAATAAATACAAGTATGGTTTTTTTACCATCTTGTGCTTTCCAAATAAGATCAACGATACATAGAAGATTGCCAAAGCACGACACAATTTTAAATATTTATATATTTTCTGTGTTTATTTAGAACTCGCGCTAAATTATTTCCTGTAATGGATGACTTTTGAAATAATAATAATTTAAAGGCACCAATACATGATTTTTTTAAGGTTAAGAGAATATACTTTTGGTATTAAAAGAATTATCCATATTCATCTTATAAATTTTTTAAAATTAAATTATACAGGCAAATTTTTAACTTTGTAAAAAGTAATAAGTATTACTCAATAAGCAACAAATATATTGAAAACTACGAATCGAACTCGAGGAACAATCTCTGTATTTGAATATTCGAATATGATAAGTTTCAGAGAAGAGATAAAAACCGTCTTGGTTTTTGTTTCATAAAGTAAAGTACCTGATGTCTGATTGCTGTCATTGTCATTTAAAGACAGAGCAGCAGAAAAAAAAAATAAGGCCTTTAAATATTTGATAAAACAATGAAATTGGTTCGATTTTCTTTGTAACAATGAAAACTATTGTCAAAAGCCACACGAAAGTATTTATAAAAAATTGTATAAATTCAATAAAAATTATAACGATAAATAATTTAGTATATATGACACTAAATTTTCAAAATAAATTTTAAAATAATGAAGAAATTATTCTCAAAATCTCTCACAATTTTTAATTAATTAAAATTTTAACGGCAGTTTATAAAATCACCTCAAAGTGCACATTCCCATCTTCCAAAATATTTTTGTGCTACGTTTTGTGCTAGGTGTAACGCTCTTCTGTGGAGAATCATAATTTAAAAATATACATACAATCTGCTTCATTACCATAGAGATATGATCTGTTTTTGTCGTTTTATTAAATCTCTTATCTGTTTGTAGTGTTATTTTACATTTGTAAATTTTCTAGTTCACAGACTAAATGCTGACAGAGGTCAAATGAATTTTTTAAAATTGTTTTAATGCCTCAAAAATGGCAATGAATTCAGAAATGCCATCTTATATTTTAGAGTCAATTTATGAGTTTAATTATTCTTAATTCAATTGTCAGTTTACGAAAAAAATCTAAAATTTCTACTGAGTAATCAATTTGTTATATATGTTTTGGAAAATTTTATACTTTTTATCAATCTTTCTCCTTTTTATCGTTTAAAACTACAAAATACATTATAGAAAGCTTGAAAACTTCATTTTAAATTTCAATAGCTTATTCCAGAGCTTACAGTACATCTAATAAATTACATGAAGAGAAAAACCATAGTTATATTCATGACTTAGGTGAATATCTCACGGTTATGGGTTTCCCCCAGGGATGCAGATTTTGAAAATGAATTCTAAGCAAACGAATAACCTCAAAAGTGTTTCATTTTCGAAAACATAAAAAAAGTTTCTAGGGAATTATGCTATATTTGAATAGTTATCATGTCTATTGCTAAAGCCTTTGAATATCTATAAAGCGTTAAAAAAAGGAATTATTCGAGAATTTCGCATGCTCTTCAAACGAGGATGTTGGAAATATTGTCATAAAGAACTTTTCTGTTAAAAGAAGATTTCTGGTATCTTCAAAATTTCCATAAGGAACTCATAAGCAAGAAAAACAATGTAAGTTTTACATCTTTTTCTTTATCTAAAATATAATGGTGGATTTCCTTTTTCAAGTTTTCAAGTGAATATCTTGCCCCTACAGATTTCGCGGAAATACTTTAGAAAATGAAATTTGCTAAAAACTCTACATTGCTTTATTTTCTTCTTTCTGTTAGATAGTAATAGTTTACTGACTGTTTTCTTATATCCAAATAAGAAGTTGCTTTCTTATATTTTTATGAATTAGTTACGGCACATATATTTCAAATGAAAAGCATTAGGTTTCTCAGTTTGTTATGTTTAAATCAGTTTAAGTTTTAAGAAATGAAAGAAATAAAATATCTGGTTTGTTGCAGCAGAATTTGAAATATCTAAATAATGGGAATTTCACAATCGTAAAATAATTATAGTCAGTAAATTTTAGTAATTTATTTCTTAATACTAAAGTAGTCCTTTTTCCTAATAGTAATTTTTATTTTGAAATATATTACCAACGTGCTTTTAAATTACTTTTCTCAAAAAAAAAAAAAAAAAAACCATAAATTTTAATTTTTTATTTGAATAAACGTTTCAAAAAGCAGCTGAAGATAAAACCACATTTTCTGAATTGCATATATTGAAAAAATTATATTTAAGTTATTGAAAGCTTACTTTAAACCAATAAGGTATTTTTAAATTATTTATTGAAAATAAAATAAAATAAACAGTCAAATTTTTAAAAAATGTAATGTGAATACACCATAACAATTTTCTGAATTTGAATTCAGTAAAGATTAATAATAGAGTATAATTTTTGAGTTTAAATTATTAAAAATTTATAAAAATTTTAAATCTTCGATGTTTTTTAAACAAATTTTTCTAAAATTTCAAATATACTTGTGGTTGAACTTTTATACCAATTCAATTAAAAGTTATTTAAAAATTGTCTGCATAATTTAGTCTAAGAAATGCATTAGAATCTTAAAATTTTCTGAATAAATAAATATTTTTCATCTAATCCAGCAATTATTATAAGATTTTACACATTTTTTTAAAGTTAAAGGTAACAGTTTGAAAATTATTGGCACAAAATATATTATTCGAGTTTATCACATAAAGAATTATTCAAAAAAGTTGTTTATCAAATTTCAAGTCAATTCAACTATAATATCTTGAGTCATCCTGTTTAAAATGTGAAAACGATGAAAAAAATTCGGTTATGAAAAAAAAAACGCAGTTTTAATTTGCATTTTAATAATTTTGTACCAATAAGAAATTCAGAATTTTCTAAATTTATAGCTGATTCCCTCACCGTGTTCAATTTTGGAAAATTACCTTTTTCAATGGCTCTATTTTACTTTCCGGATATTTTTGCTAGAGACAGCAAGTGTCGTTTAGTTGTGGTATTTGTTAAATTCAGTAAAGCCTTTAAAGTCATACCAGTATTTATTCCAATGTTATTTAGAATCTCCAATTATGCACGAAATCTTTGTTTTGGCATTTGAAAATAATATTAAAAGCTAAACTATGTCAGAATTCAATTTCAAAATGTACTCCATCTGAAAATCGCATGAGGCAGCATAATGATATAATATGATATAATCAGATTTATTGTTCAGAATTTCAAAATAGTATTTTGAGAATCAGTGTTTTTTTAATGATGAATCATTTTTCAATTCTGATTCATTAACAGAGAGAAAGTGCATATTAATATTTCCCAAGCTTGAAACATTATTACATATCTGTTTCCAGTAATTTTTTTCCTTCAGTAAACCCACCTTTTGTTTTATATTATTGCCCATAATTGTAAGAAATACGGATGTTTTACAACACAAGCATATATGGTGTAATTTTTAACCAAATAACATTGTTGATGTTTCTAAGGGCTCTTGTATAGATGTCCACTGACTTTAAGAAGTTTTTTGTGGTTTTAAGCCAAGGCTACGTCTCTTGTTTTTACAGTAGCGCCATCTAGGGCCAAGAGAACGCTTTAGCTACTCACACGTCACAACCCTTTTTATGGGGCGAACTTCATTCATGCTTTTCATCCACAGATCGTAATTTAGATTTGAATCAGAGAGCGATCACCCCTGATCCAGTAACCTCAGTTGTATTACTCTCGGCATGGATAACTATGTCACCACGACAGATTTATATGAGCATCAGCCACCACACACGCGGGGAGTCTTCGGCTGGCGGGGTTGGATCTCGCAATCCTAGGGACGCCTACCAACCAGTCTATGATTTAGACAACAGTGTTGTCTAATATTAAAAAAACTGTAATACAACGTTAAAGAAATTGAAAATTATGTAAGCAAAATAAAGTTGCAAAACTAAAGAGTGAAAAAAGTAGTTGCCATACTGTTAAATTATATTTGAAAGTTTTAAATACTTTTCTGAAAATACACCAACGTCATATTAACTCGAAAAATACAATTTAAAAGAATTTTTGACAGGATTCTGATCCTTTAAATATCAACTTCCAGTTATTTAAATGTTTACTTCTGGATTACAGTTACTGATAAAATAATAAGCATCTCGCCTTCTAATTAACGAATAGACAAATATATATATATATTAGAAAGCAAAATAAATGAACAGCTCAAAACAATTGCAATAAAAATTATGAAATTTGGTAGAAAATCCTCTTTTTAACGTGTTCAGAGACTTTAAGAAATAATATATTTTCTGTTGATTGTGTTTATTTCTCCAAGTGACTTTAATATTGTATTTCAAATTGTTTATTATTTTTAGTAAGATTTCAAATTCCTTAATTTATTAATAAAAAAAATGACTTATAAGTGCTTTTCCAAAATATTAGGTAAGAATGTAAAAAATAAATAAATAAATAAATATCTTCATGATTACAAAATATTTCAAAAGAATTTTAGATTTTCAATAACACGCTTCTTTTAAAATTCTTTAAAATAATTACAGATGCTTGATCAAATGTGTAACAATCAGAATGTTTGAACCATGTTAATACAGGTTTTCCAATTTCACTCTCTGCATTTCATTTTCTTGTTGAGTAAAATATTTTTGAATCGACAATTTTCTGGAGGAAGAAATTACTCTTTTTTCTCTTAGATATTTGCCGAATATTTATTATTGGCTGACACTGGTAGCCAACTTCTTAACAAAGAATATTGATTTAGCTTGATTGGAATCAAATATCTTATGATTAATTTAATGTTCAAGATTTCCTCTATAAAGTATTCGTAAGCTCCAAATTTTCATAGTCATTGGAGCCGGTTATTTTGAA
This sequence comes from Argiope aurantia, assembly GCA_026543865.1. Taxonomy (NCBI): domain Eukaryota; kingdom Metazoa; phylum Arthropoda; class Arachnida; order Araneae; family Araneidae; genus Argiope; species Argiope aurantia. The sequence continues at coordinate 238,212 of JAPMOR010102616.1, read as the reverse complement.
AGACGTTTTCCGTTTCTTACATATATGAATCTTTCTAAACAAATCAAGGTATATGACATTCAAGAGCTATTAAAAATCGAATTATCAGAATAATATATCTATAAATTACTTCTTATTGTTTGCGGTACTATCACTTTCTTATTAATTTTATGATATGGAGTAGGAAATACATAAACGTTCTTCTTTAGCTTTCTGCAATGGAAGAAAATCACATGATTGAATATTTGATAAAACAATATAGAGTTTTATTGAGAATTATGAAAAAAAAATCGCTTTCATTTGGAGTATTTGTATAATCTTGAATATTATTCAAATGTGTTTAAAAGAAACTTATATTTTTGTTTAGATTCTAGTGTCAACATTTTCTCCATTGGCTAGGTGCAAATGCAATGTATTCGAAATGAATGTCGTTTTATTCAACGAAAATACTTTTTTTGTAGCATTAAAAATGTGAGCAAGTTTTCCCCTTAACTGCAATAAAAGTATAAGCCTTTTTATTTAATGTTATTAAAAAAATACATAAGTGTAGAACTTAGAATTAAACATGAAAAGAAAAAAAAAATCTCTGATTAATGAAGCTAGATGATGCAATTAGTTTATCTGCGTTGTCTTCCGAGAAAAACTCATTTATGATTTTTAAAGGACAAAATAGAAGAATTATAAAGGGTAAATGAAATATGATTTGTTTCATTAAGCTATAAACGGATAATACTAGTTATTTTCTAATATTTAACAAATTGGAAAAAGTTTCTTTCATTTGTTATTTTATGTACGAATTTTCACAAAAAATTTTATATCATAGACTGGTAGACTAAAATATCTACTTGTATATATCTGGATATTAATGAATAAAAATGAGTTCCTTCAATAATAATTATGCATATTAACGAAAGTGCTTAAATTAATTAATCTTTATAATTAAATTATTTCAGAAGTAGCAGATATTTTCTTTAAACACATGTCTTTATATAGCTAGAAACATTAATTATAAATTAAACATATAATATATAATCAGTTAACAATCAATAAATATAAATGAGATATACAATACAGTATATTTCATTTTTATTACTTCGTCCAAGAAAATAATTTTTTTTCCCTAATTTAGTAAATCTTGAATTTTAAATTTCACATAATTTTTCACCAGTATTGTGTTTAATGATTTCGTAGGAAATGAAGCTATTTTTAATATTTTTCTATTGGTCTAATTATGGAATCGGTATAATTATTATTCTAATTTTTATTCTATTTGTTTTAGAAATGCTATCTGCAAACGTAACTGATATAAAGTATATTTTGAATGATTTTGTCAGTAAATTTAAATCTCAAATGAAATTTGATTTTGAATATATTGTCACTTTTATTTAATAACTAAAAAAAGCTAAAAGCTGCAAAAAAAAAAAAAAATCAAAGTTAAGATTTTTTAAATTTTTCTTCTTTAAAGTTAAGGATTAATGCAAAGGATGAAAAAATAAGCGAATGATCTTGTAACATCATATTTTATTAATTATTTCCTATACTTAAACTAAAGCTTTTAAGTATAATGATAAATTTGAAAGGTATACGAAAGGTATAAAAATTACCCTTATTCATAAAAATTAAATATAAAGAATTTCGATTCTATGACAACACCTTAAGTGCAAATATGTGTTAAGAAAAATGAGAGAAGAACAGGTACAAATTTCTTACTTTTACAATTTTTTTTTATAAAATTAGGCATTAATATATTTTATAAAGTCTCTTTAGAGTCTAGAGATAGTCTAAAGTCTGGTCTATCTGAAATTTTAATTTAATTGCAAGACAAAAATTTAGTAGTTTAGAAAGTTTTCTTTTGTTTATAATTGCCGTATTATACGAACTTTGAATACATAAACTATTTAATGCACTTTGTATAAGATTCATTTGCCTCAGAGACAATTAAATATTCAACATGAATTTTCAATTATATAGAATGCTGGATATATGCCTAAATAATGCAATCTGGATTATTTAGGAAACATTTTTCCCGAAGAAATCTTGGAAAATTACAACGATACGTATTTTATGAGAGTGGAAATTTTATCAAAAATTTTTTTTTGATAAATTTTGGTAATTAAATTTTAAAAGAAATAACATTTTTGATATCAGAGGAATTTTCATTGAACAAAAGAAACTGATTTATAAATGAAGTTTTTTATTGAAATTTTCTTGAGTATTTATATCTGTTTTTTTATATTACTGCCAGACTCAGAAATCATAAATTTGTTATGAATGAAAATTTTTTCATATCTCTTTGAAAATAAAATTAGGAGACTGAATAATATTAGAGAATAATAAATATTAGAGACTGAGGAGCACGTGACTATTTTATATTGTAATTAAACATTTACGTTGAGTTTTTAGAGAATCCATTTCATTAAAGAAATTTCAGCTTTAAATGTTTCTGGCAAAAAAAAAAAAAAAAAAAAAAAAAATCTAATCTAATTTTTATTTAATGGGGATTTTTAAATGTAATCTAATTTTTTTTATCTAATGTTAATCTTTAAATGTAATCTAATTTTTATCTAATGGCAATCTTTCTCTAATATTTGACTGATGGCACCTCTATCAAATTTTTGATAAACTTTATATTTTGAATAAAATTTTTAATCTACTGAGAGTATTTTCTTTGGACTTTTAAATTAATGTTAATTTATACACGTTTTTTTGCTTCGCATCCTAATGAATAAAATGGAAGTAAGTAATCTGAATGTCTTATTTTGACCCACTAAGGTACAGATGTATTTTTGAGGATAGGCCTGTGCTTTTTCAAATAATTTATAAATAATTTAAAGTCGATTGTTGGTTAATTAAGGTCAAGCGAAATTATGGCTTTCTTCCATGATAAATTCTGAAGATATTATAGAAAAATACCGATTTTTTTTAACATCTGTAAAATAAATAATTCTGTTTCTAGTAATATAATTTAGTTTTGCAGATTCCTTCTAAAATTTGGAACTATTTCAAAACACATTTTTATAATTTTTAACACTGTATTTCATTGATACAATGATTCAAATCGGTTTCATTATTTCATCAAATATTTGATAGCGTATTTTCTTTCATTGTTGGGATCTGAGGCTGAACGTATTAGCTACATAATTTATATGAGGAATGTGAAATTGGAATTACATTTCTGCAAAAAACAACGTGAAATTTGAAATAGACTACATATAAATTCAAATTTTTAAAGGTGTTATGATGTAATAGGATTCGATTTTCTGAGGAATGTTCATATGCTTTATAAGCAGAATCTATTAAGATTATTGAAATTCTTAATTAATGTTAATTAATTAATTTTTTAATATATGTCACAATTTGATAATTAAAAAACTTTTACTCTGGGAATCAACTGAAATTGAATTGAAATTACACATGACCAACATTCCCTTCAGAGCAACTGTCCGCAGTATATGATTATTATAAAATAAAATACTATTTTTTAAAATGAGATAAAATTAATAAATTATATAAAGTGATGAGAAATTATTCATTCCTGTCTGGAAATCTCTCAGATTGATATTCAATCAATAAAGTGAGCTCTATGGCAGTATTATTTCAAACAGATGTTGAAAATAAATTAAAAAAATGTACACAAACAAATATGTAGTACATTTCATGCTGGAGGCTGCATGTACTAGTATTTAATATTGCCTGATATCTTGATAGAAGATAAATAGAATTCAGTTGCTACTTTCGAATTTGTAGAAAAAATATTCCAAACTTACAGCCTCCGTACGTTACGCTATTTCTGGAAATTATGAAAAGATAAATGACGCATGTTTATTTTTTCGGCATAATATTGAAAGAAGGGGAATCGCATAATACTTGAATGCGAAAAGTTTAACATTTCTTTTGTTAGCTTATCCGTGCGAACACAGTATAAACTGTTCCGAATAGAGATAAAGGTTCGGTTCTATTCACTGAGCAGTTCCGGTTTGTCCCCTCGCAATCAATCTCCTCTTCCCCAAATGCTAAAATGCTGAAGTTGGGTGGCTTTCATTTTCCTGAATCAGGAGTGACTGATTTGATCTGACAGATTAAAATAAAGTTGCGGAACTATTTAATGCTATTAAAAATTGCCTGCGATGTTGTCGGTATAACATGAATGTCATACCATAGCGAGGGCTTTTGAAATATGAGCAGATTTCCATTGAAATACTTTTAAAAGCAGAGAATTTGTAAAGAAATTCAATAAGTCATAAAAAGATCTTATTCATATTCCTACAGAGTTAACGACCAAGTATTATAAACATTATGCATGTATTTTATACTATAGTATATATAATATATTTTATGCTAAGTTGTGTGATTATTTTAAGACATTACAGGGAAAATTATAAAGCTGCTTTTTCTTCAAATTTAATTTTAACTTTATAACGAATTCTGCTATACAATGGATTGATGGCGACTAAGTTTTCAGTACCACTGTATACATAATAAACAGTTTCAACAGTGTTTACAATCAATAAATTGGCGGTTGATTTATGGTTGCCCAATAGGGCCCATTATTTATTCTTCAAACCTTAAATGCCTGGAAGAAATAGTGAAATAAATACGAAATATTTCTTTTTTTCCTACATTCTTTACTCGACTAGAGATAAAAACAAAATAAATTCATATGAAGATCATTTTAAATAAACGGTATTTTCAGAAAATAATTCTATTCTTAGAAAAATTCTAGATATTATTATTTGTTATGAAATAAGCGTTGCAATAACTGCTTTATATTAATATCTAAAATTCTAAAATATCAATGGCGATAATTTGTGGAAGCAATAATAGGTTTTAAGGAAATGAAGAGGATTTTAAAATTAAAAACTCAGTTTAAATTAATGTATTTCACCCTTAATTACGCTGGAGCAACTTTCTATATCAATTTTCAAAAGTACTTTTTTATTCATTTTATTTCGCACCAAATAATTTTGCATTTAAAATACAGAAATGGGTTTTGCATCATTGATAGGATGTTAGTTATTTTTAAGGATAATTTTTTTATATGAATGGAATACATTTTTTTTCTTATTTTGTCTCAATGACAGATATTTGTTTTACGAAGCTTCTTTTAAAAATATTATACATTGAATTTCTTGATAAAACTGCCATAAAATTTTTTCTATAATCTATAGGGTATTAACGAATAAGACTCCAACGTTGTTTCAATGATGCGATGATAAATTCTGTTATTTAAAATACTATAATATATAATTACTTTTTTAAAATGACATCAGGGCAATTACTAACCTCAATCTAGTCAAAATATAATTTAATTTCGCCTTCAGGTTTGCTGACAGGTTTCTGTTTTTCCATACTTTCGGTTATCTCTGTTTTTACTTTCCATTTTATGTATTAATTCCGCTTTTAGGAGATGATATATTTAAAACCGTATTCCCTATATTTTCATTACAAACATATTTTTAAGCCTTTCGGTTGTCTTAAAAAATGTTAAGAGTTTTATCTTTTTATATGATATATATATTTAGTCATTTCACACTTTGGTGATAATTGACATAATTCATTACAAAAAATATTTTTGCCCTTTTCGATTATTTTTACAATGCTTCATTGCATCCGAATCTTTTCTATCAAGAAACAAAAATTTAACAACATCTCATTGAAGCCTTATATAGAAAAGAAAAGTGAAAAAAATAAGTATTATTTTTTCGGTACTCTACCATTTCTTTCCTGAAAGCAAGGGAACCAAAATAATCTCAGAAAACTACCTTTTCTTCAACCTATTTCGACACAAACAAAGAAACTGTAATAAATAACTTCTTGAGCACACACTTGAATTAACAAACGCAACCGAAATTAATTAACTAGCTGATTTCCTTTGAGACCTGCTTAAAATAATAAACAACCATTTCTTTGTGAAAAAAAAGCGAGAACATTGTTTTCCATTGCTATGAGACATCTACTTTTAATGTTCTTAAGACCAGTAGGAATTCTTATCAATAGAAACAAACAATGAATTGCAAGGAAGCAAAGAATTAGAAGAAGCGTTTGAGAATGAATTGGAAACAAAAATAGAAAAACTGTTTTATTGTCTAGAAGAAAAATAGAAAAAATGGCATAAGAAAAAAAAATAAATGTTTTGGTATAAGCAACATGAACGATTTGATGCACGATTTTTGATTGGTAATGAAAATTGTTCAAGGGAATTTTTCAAATTTAACCAACGTAAGTAGGTAGGTAGGTAGAGAGAGAGAGAGAGAGAGAGAGAGAGAGAGAGAGAGAGAGAGAGAGAGAGA
>JAPMOR010102616.1:159309-222298 GCA_026543865.1 Argiope aurantia | reverse complement strand
GAAACAAATTTTTAGAAAAAAAGAGCTTCTAAATCCATTAATATTATCATGGGCATCGTCAGAAAAGGATATTTCTTAAAACAAAGATTTGTGGATTTAATTCATAGTACAACAATAAATAACTTTTTTATTTTTAAAACATTCTTTAATAACTCTTCTCTTGCACAAATTATATTTTATAAGCAAGAGATTCACAACTATGATAAAAAAATTGCTTGCTTTAAATATATAAATATCATATTTGAATCACTCCACAGTGTTTCTATTACAGAATCGTAATTTAAAAAAAAATAAGAACAAAGTATAATAATCATATAAATCTTTAGAAAAATAAAACTTTTAAATGCATGCGAGTGTTTCCATTCTGTTAGATAGACTTTTGAAATTTTGTGGTTTAAAACTTGGACTAACATTAGCAAATTTAATGTGTCATCTAAAATTTTAATTATAAATTTAATTAAATTAAGGATAATTTCGACGAGTTTTTCTAGCTAACTGGTAAATAGTATGTCGCAAATTCCACATTGTGTTTTCTTTTAAAAATCTCTATCCTCTAAAAATTCAAAAATATATATATTTCTTATATAGTAACGATTTTGTTTTCATTGTCTTTATTCTCTGGTGTTGATATGTTTTAAAAATTATTGTTTAGGTGTATTAGGCAAGAATATTTTTCCTTGTTATTCAAATGGCTTTTTATAGTTATTACAATTATTTTATCAAAGTTTTTTACTTCAACAGTTAATATTAATTTGGGAAAATTTTTATATTTGATACTGCATATAAATCTCTTTAGAACATAATTTTAATAAGCTTACTTTTTTTTTCTTTTGTTGTATTAGCAATTGAGGGTTAATAAAGCACTTTGTTACCCAATGTGCTTTAAAGCACAATGTTGAGCATACTCTCAAGCACAAGCATATTCAGTGCAAGCACTTTCCATCAATAAACTTTACATTTTAAATAATCACTGCAATTTCTTGTTAATTTTCGACAGAGCTGACACTGCTAAGTATTATCTATTGGTTTGATTTACACCACGACGAACCGCCTAACCGAAGGGGTGTTCGACCTTGAAGATCACAAAGGAAAGTCTTTATTGACTTTACTTGACGGAAATAATTGGGGGAATCTTAACAAAGCTGTGAAGGTTAGTATAAACTGAAATTTATCTATGTAAAAGTACAAGAGCCCGTTAGAGATATGATGCATCAATAATTTACCAATAACAATATCTTACAAGCTTCACGAAATATTTTTTTTAAATCTCTTTTTTCCCCACCTTGAGAAATATTTGGAATGCAATTTTATTTTATTATCATAAAATATTGAACAATATCTCCAGTATTTCATTTGATATTTTGAATGCTTTACAATACAGCGGAAATATCATAACAATGTTACTGAACATTTTATGATAATAAAGTTGCTAATAAACTGTTTATGTTCAATCAATATCACTTAATCCATTAACGATTATAATCTATAAAGCTGATGACTGGAATCGGATGAAAGGGACGCATAAAAGGGAACTTGATATGAATGAAAATGTTTTAAGTTTTACCTCGATGTCCTCTATATTTAACTTTTGGAACAAAAATATTTTTGAATATTTTTGAAAAATATTTTTTTTGTTATAAAAAAACCAATATTGCCAATCCTATTCGTCTAAACCGCACTTGTTTATAATCCTTTATTTATTTTAAGAACCTTCCAAACCTCAATGAAATCATGGCCCACAATGCATTTCATATTTGTTGTAGAATTCAATTGTTTATATTTAGAATGCCATTTAATAAATTATTTTTAACTGAATTTTATCATTGAACACATTACGTATAGTTAAATTTTTGAAAAATAAATATCAGCACATAATTTGATTAAAATTTTCGAATTTTAAAGGGAAAAATAGTATTGTAGCTGAAGTATTTGAGAAAGTTGAATAAAAAATAAGTTCTTAAATTTCGACAACAAAAAGTATCGTACAAAAACATATTTTCTGAAATAATTACTGCACTAAATATATATTTATTTACACCATCTGAAAATTAAAGAAAAAGTTTTATAATGATATCAATTTCACTATCATACTTTCTTTCATTGATTTTTAATCATTTTTTAAAAGCGAATTTAAATATAATTTTAATCAGTTCCATTTTTTAGTTGGAATATTAAACCTATTTCACTTTTTAATTACATATGCCATTTGTGCGTTTCTGTCAATGTTAAGGTTAATTTGGTTTCTACAAACATTTTTATCTTTACTTTTAATATATAGTGTAACAAAAGTTTTATTATTATTTTACTTGATAAGTTTTCTATTCCATTGATATATGCGGAATGAAGAAATTACAACTGCCGTTTATTCTAAAGTTTTATTTCAGTATTTAATAATTATTAATAAGAAGTAAGGGCTCTAAAATATCCTAAGGGATTGAATTTAGGAATTTGAAATCTATTAGACATAAAGGAAAAATGGACGTATTGTTTGTTTTTCTTAAAAATAAATAGTTCGAATTAATGCAGGCATACATGGTTAAAATAATACATGTACAGTGGTTAATATTTAAATAGATAACTTCATAATCAAATACATTTAAAAGCAAATGAATAGAATTTACTAATTTAAGAGGAATGCGAGAAATGAAACACCAGATACAGGTTTGCACATACAATTTAAGGAATTGTATTGATCTCATGTGGAAAGATTTCGCAATCCAACAATTACGAAAGGTTTGATTTGAGTTTAATGCATATTTAAGTGCTATTAAACACTAGTTAGATATTTATCTAAATGGTTTCAACTAGACGAAATAGATTGGGAAACATTATAGCGGGATTCAATTCTATTCGTGAAACCAGTGAATGGTTGAGCGATAATTCAACAATCATAGTGGCAGGATATCTCAAATTAGGATGAGAAATGCATGGAAATAGGTCAATTTCATTATCCACTGTATAGACGATGACAATATAGGCAGACAATAAATAGATAGTTGCGAGCAACGGAATCGTAAATGAATGAGATGATATTTGTTTCTAATCCTCTCGCATAATTACCTGGAAGAGAAGGAATTTAATTTAGGCGTAGGATTTTTGTAGTTGTAAATCTTTTCGTGTCAGCTTTGAAATTTTAAATATAAAGATTACCCAATTGAACAGTGGACAGGTTGAATGAAACGAATATCTTTATTGGAAATCAAAAAAAATCGTCATGGGCGTTGTGACTCAGGTCTCATTGTTTAGGTAGTGGGTCTATGCTTGTGCTGTAGAAAGATGATGGTAGATTCTTGAGGAAGTCCTGCACAGCTTCCTTCACTTCGTCGTCTTAATGAAAACGAGTTGCCTGTAATGCTTTCTTAAGTGGCCCAAGGATATGGATGTGATAGGGTGGCAAATCCCGATTGTACGACTAGTTTCCAACACTTCCCAACGGAAGGTCGTTGGGAAGTGTTGGAAGTGTCGGTTTTTAAGGTCGCCTGAGTTTCACGGGAGACATGTGGGCATGATCATTGCCATGGAGAAGAACCGGTTGTTGTATGAGAAGGCCTGGCCGTTTACTTTTGATTGCTTTCTGTAGTTTTTTCAGAGTTGCAGTATTGTTGAATTTGTAGTGTTTCTCTTGTGGCAGGAAATCCATCAAGAGTGGTCCATGGCAATCGAAGAATCAGAAACCGTAATATCGCATGTTTTCCCGATTCGAATGCATTCATCTATATCACGACTTTACTTTTGATCAATTTCCTCGAAACCAAGAACAGGTCTTGCTATTGAACGCCATATACAGTGCTTACCTCCTGCCTTTCTTTATATAACTGTTCGGTGGTGCTGCTATAGTTGCAATTGTTATGATGCAATCGCAAGTGTACATTTTTTATTTGGGCAATATTATAATTTTTCGAGCAGATTTATAAAAATTATAAATAGTTGTAATTATAGAATAGATTATGGCCAATCTCTTTATCCCTTGTTTCAAAGAAGTCCCGATTTCTTGCGATAATTTCAATGAAGGTAAATCAAGTATTTGAAAACCTCTTCAAGCTAATAGTTACGAAAAATAGGGAACAACTGTAATCATTCAAACAGTGGACATTCTGTAAATATAGCATGAATCGAAATTCAGGGCAGATACCATTCAGGTTTATATCATGTTCGAGATAAACTTTTATGATAATGTTCTTTATACCTTTATAAAGTCATTACTGGTAGAAATATTACCAATATACTGGTAAAAATTAAAATAAAATCCATTATCAAGAATAAGCTGACTCGTCGTGCTTACATACCTGAATGATGTCATTTACAGAAGAAAAACCTCGTAAAAAAAGAGCAGCATTGTCACTATGAACATGCAAATCGAGCTTGTTTTAAATTAGTGATGCCAACTTCGTGAGATTTATTACCTTTCGGATTTGGCGCCGTTAGATAAATTGTAGGCAAGAATGCCTTTAAAGAAAGCGGCATCAACAGCAGTTTATATTGAATAAGGCCTTATAATATGGCTTGGATTTGGAATTTCATTCTCTACTCAAATATGTGGAATTACTTTGTAATTTATTTATGTAATGAATTTAACAGAATGGAAATACATATCGTTATGTTAAATAAATCAATTTTTCTTCTGCTTTTATGACATAACTGCTTCCTGTACAAATAATCTTATTTTGAAATTCTTGCGAATTTATAATATTGAAACTTGTGGAAAGGAAAACATGAAGAGAATGAAAGACTTATCATACCATATGCACAAACATTTTTGAAATTCAAATGACTAAAAAATTTAATTTACTCGCGAGTCACTGTAACAAAACCAGACGATTAAAATTTTCTACAAAAAATTAAATAAAACAGCAATGAAACTTATTTTGAATTTCGAATAAAATATAGAACAGTTTTTTGTTTGGAAATATTATTCATTTAAGCTTGCATTAAAAATTCAAAACATGCATAAATTAAAATAGATTAATCTTGTCTGGAATATTTTTGTTTAGGCTTAAAAAAATAGTATGCTAAACAAATACAATTTATGGAATTGACTTACTTTTTGTTTTTTTTATGCATGAAAATAATGAAATTAAAATGAAGCAAAATGTAAAACAATTTAGAAAGTGAAATGAGATTTGAGAATTTTCCAAGTTAATTTTAAGCTGCTTTACATTATTAATAATAATAACAACATTTGTTCCCAGAAGAGTAAGAAAATAAATTATTTTTCATACATGAGTTTTTTTTATTTATTTTTTATTCAGGAGGTTTCATTAATTTATAAAAATTATAAATCTAGATAAATTTCCAAACCTAGCGAATAATAGAAAATAGTCGTCAAAACAGGATAACTATTTATTTATCTTGTAATTTTTTTGGAAAGTTGTTTCATTGCAAATCGGTGAAAAGAAGTTAAATATTTATCAAAAAAAAAAAAAAAGATGAGTTTTATGTTTCCTTTTTAAAATTTATTTCAATTTTAAATTAGTATTTCTTAAAATGTGAAATAAAATTTAGAAAGTTTATAATTAAAATGATTAGTTAAAATCGAAGTATTTATTTTCATTTAAATTTGTATTTGTTTTCTCCTTAAATTTTCTTGTTTCATTCATGTGGTAATGGGAAGTATTGTAAACGTAAAAAACACTCGATGTCAAGATTTTGACGAATATTCAAGTTTCAGACCTCTATGAGTTCGAAAAGTACATTTCGGGATCATGTTTTTCTGTCAGCGAACAAGATAATTCTAAAACGCTCCTCACCCCTCATTTGAAGCAGGAATCGGCCTGCTTCGTGGCTGTGACAGTATAGAACTTTCACTGCCATGTTGAACCATTTCGATGATATGATGAAAATCTGTATTTTGCTATGTTTCAAATATTTTAATGAATAATATTTTTTTAATAGGTGCCTATTTATGTGTGATGCTGTCACGTGATAAAGTTGGTGGTTCAGGCCACTTCACTATACATTTGCTCAGTTTGTGATAAACATCTCTGTTAAATCTCTGTTTCCCTGTTAAATACCAAATTATATTATGAAAGTAGAAGGGGTTCTTTTTGGTATCTCAAAGTATGTTTTATATTTTTATTAATGACATTTTAAGTTACATCAATCATTCAAAAAGATATATAAGTAAACAATGTATTAGATGTAAAAGGCAAATTCTTACAGAAAAAACTTTTTACAATTTTCGAACCAGAAATCAGTTTTGTAAAGTAATAAATAAATAAACAAAATTACATTATGTTGCAAAAATCTTTCATTTTTTTTCATTGCAACTGAGTTGTAAATTAATATTAATTTTTGTTAATCATTGATATTTTAAGCCATTAAAAAATTGGTCTTAGGTTTGATTTTCTCTAGTCAAAGAATGTAATCTTTAAAACTTATCATATCATCTGATGAACTTTTAACAGCACCTATTTTTTCTACAGTTAAATGAAATCTCTATTTTGATTATTTTATGGATTTCATTGAAACACGTTAATTTCACTCTATCAACCCGAGGTCTGTATTTACATCTTACAAGCATTTAAGATAATCTTATTTCATCCAATAAGGACTAGCGCACAGAAAATGTTTTGATAAGATACAAAAATAATAGATGATTACATATTGATTTAGAAACAATTTTCTGATTTCATATATGCAAGATGAAAGATATTAAAATATTCATTTCACTTACTATTGCCTGAACATTCATAATAGAATTTTTCTCTCGATACCTTCAATTAATAATAACCGTCGATACTTTTACAAAATGAAACATATTTTAAATCCTAGAAAATAAAAAAAATATCATAATAAGAAATATTCATAAAAAATTTCACTTCATATAACTACGATGAATAATAGGAATTTCATATAACTACGATGAATAATTCTAATAACGACAAACAGAAAACTATTGATCAAATTTAAAAAAATATATAAATAAAAAAATACAAAATTAATAGGTTGATTCTGTTTGTCAAATTTGTTTTAAATGATTAATTCGAGACTAAATTATTAATGTATCTCGTTTAAGAATACTCACTAATTTCAAAAAGTCTGAAAAATTTGATTAAGAAATATAAAAACATTAAGAGAAATAAAATGAAAAAGTTTATTGAGTATGAAGTAAAAAATTTCTTCTTAAAAGTTGCTAGAAATGAAAGTTTAAACAAGTACTAGCGGGGAGTATTGCGTATAAAAAGCCTCAAAAATATATAAAAGAAAGATGATAATGCGTTTTCTTTTTATCTTGTACTTCTCTTCGACATTTCCTTTATCAGCTTTTAAGGAAAGTTTGGGAGGAAAATATTAAAATACTCCGATAACGTATTAATTTTCTTCGTGCATTTAGGTTCTAAATATAGATTTCAGAAAATTGCTAAATTTTTGGAATTTTGTTTGATATTTAAGATACGAGATACAAAATTACAAAAAGAAGACTAAATTGATATTTCAAACTCTTTATTCACTTTAGAATAAAATAACATATTTATATATTACGCATTTGTTATTTTATCAAGAAATATCTCTGTTGATGTAGTTTATTCTAGTTCGTAATCTGGACTTAATGTAATGATTTTATTCTTTAGTGAAAATAAAATTGTCTTTCGAATAGAGTTGTTTATTACCGCTTTAAAGAAAAGTCTCAGTAGAGTCTTCTGGCATTCACTTGCCGGATGAGAATCTGCAAAAATATATATGAGAGTATTGGATTCCTGACTTATTTCTTTGAAACTCCAACTTTTATGTTAATCAAGTGCATAAAAAGAATCCGAGTCGTTATGTACAATTGAATATTTGGAAAAATGTTATGATTAAGATACCTTCATTTTCATCAAATCATGGCTCAAAACCATAAACTCCGCTTCTGAACACATTTGTATTATTTTGTATTGTTTGACATTAATCTGCATTAATATGATTAAGAAAATTAATTTTGTTCTATTTTCTTACCATATACCAATTTTACTCAAATAGATAGCTTAAGGTTTGAGTTATCATCTTCATAAACTGATAGTCAATCAGATAAAATTCCAAAATTTTTTTTCTGAATCATAGATGAAAATCATGAGATTAAAATTTTGTTGACTAAAATGCTTTCTTTTTTCCAAGTGCATTAGTTAGAGAGGGGGAAAATTCGAGTGCTGAATTTTTCTACTGAAGTCGATTTAATTTTTCTTGGAAAATAACAGATAGGCACAATTTTGAAAAACTATTTCGAAATCTGAAAAATTTTAGTAGGTTTCTGACTCAAAATTTCGACTATAATAATATGAAGCCATACATTATATTTTTTGTACATATCAGAAATTCAGGGAGCAATTTATTATAAATTGATAATCTTTCCTTGACATATAAAGACAAGATAACATAAAATATTCCTCTTTGGATTTTCTCAGCAGTATGTATTATAGAGATATATGAAAAATACAAAGTTATATTATTTTGAGAATGCCGAAAACCGCAGATATATCCATTTTGGCAGAAATTATTTTATTATACAAATAGCCTATATTTTTCTCTAAAAGATTTTTTTTCAAAGAAAAATCAGTAGAAATCATAAGGTCATAAATCATTTCTTCGGAATTTCCAAAACTTTTGACAATACGGGAATATATTACTAGCAGCTCTGACACACTTTAATAGCCAGTTTTTAAGATAAATGACTTACTAAATTGTCGATAACACAAGAAGATTCTTAGAAGGATTAATCATTTTTTTCCCTTGCTTCTATAGAAAATGTTTCAAGATATGCATGAGAAAAGTTTATTGAGTAATGAAATGCTCCCAACAAAGTGTTTCATAATTATTTATATTTGCATTCCGTACAGAATTCTACAGTTTAAAGCAAAATAAATATACTGTTACAAATCTATAATGTTACTAGCCAGCACGGTTAGTTCAATCAATAGAAAGACCGATTTACGATCAGCCCTGTTGGATGCTGTTCGGGTGCCGAGTCAGTGATCCCACAGCTTGGCGACCATTTGGCGATTTTAGCGAAAAAATAGATAATACTATAAACTTCCAGAATTTTAGTGATTGAGCCAATAAGAACCGAGATATGCCTGATTATTCCAGAACCTCCTCTGGTTGCCTCTGGGAACTATAAAGGGCCGACAGTCTCAAGCCGATGTCAGACGGTGAAACGAGTCGTGAAAAGAGACGGCAGAGACTGATCCAAAATCAGTTCAGCGAAGCGCAAATGTTGTGTGCAGCTTAAGCGTTTGCTGGAGTGAGCTGTGTGCCACGTCCTGGTGTTTATTGTGGAAGAAGCATTGAGTCTTGTGTGGAGTAGTCAGTCGGCAGTTAAATACAGCTAAAGCGAGGAGACAGTGGTGAATCGCAGATGTTTGGAGAGACTGTATATTGAAGCTACGTAGATTCTCTCCTTCTGCTGAATTCTGTCTGACCGCTTTGTGTTCTTACTACCCGTTACTACTTGTGGGTTACTGTTTAGTGTGCTCCTGTGTGTTGCCTGTATTCATCTCAGCTGTATATTTGCTGTCCTTGTGTTCGTGTTCAATAAACGTCATCGTTTGTTATTAAAGAACTGTTTATTTCATCGACATACAAATCGGCGAAATAACTTCAGAATTTCCGTAACAATATTAGAGATATAATAATTACAATAACTTAATGAAATTATTTTGAAGTAATCAAATCAATGCCTGCTTTCATATTCATTAAATGTTGTCAGTATTACTCTAATGTCAGAGTTGTTACAGAAACCATCCTGTGGGTGCACGGTGAAAGAAGAAACGATGATTTATTTCATGAGCATTTAAAAAAAAACAACAATAAAGGACAAATAATAAAACCCAGACAAGACGTGAAAAAGAACAATGCTTAGAACAGTGCAGTGAATTTATAACATAAAAGAAGACAGCAAATATATAATAAAATTATAGCGCTCGGCATCACATGTTTGGAAATTTTCTAGAGGAGTCTCTACATCTCACTGCCTAACAAAAATGAGGCCCCATTTCTTTTTTTTCAAAATCTTCATTTTGTCGCAAAAGTACTGACGTTCATCTCGAAGTCACTAGGAAATTTTTCAGCTCGCCGCCGTTGACTGAACATTAATTCTGCATTTATTAAGAAAACATCTCTGTAAATCTCTCATTTCAGCGAAGACACTTATGTGGCAAGAAAATAGTATTACAGATTCGTAGCATTACTTTTATGGAAAATTATCTTTACAAAAACTGTTTGTGGGAACACAAACATTTTTTCCTCCAGTAAGGTTTCCATATTGTTAGTATT
Source organism: Argiope aurantia (assembly GCA_026543865.1). NCBI lineage: Eukaryota > Metazoa > Arthropoda > Arachnida > Araneae > Araneidae > Argiope > Argiope aurantia. The sequence goes on along the minus strand of JAPMOR010102616.1, from coordinate 212,050 downwards.
GTTCCTTTTTTAAGGGAAGACTGAAGTTCCTTTTTTGTTTCTCAATTTTAAGGGAAATGGAAATGAATGGAATGGAAAAATAAGCATTATGCTATAATTTCTGTACACAATAAGACCAAATGTCAAATAGATATTGCATTGAAATTTAACAGCTATCCCACAAATTGAGAGAATCATATAAAACCAAGTCTCCTTAGCTTTCCATTTAATATTTCTATATTTTTTATCACATTTGACTGCTGTTAATACAAATTTTCAATTCTATTAATAGTAATCTAATATTGTAACTGCTTCATATGCTGTTTTCTCTATTTAATTTTGCCATCAAGAAAATGCTGCAAAGATTCAAAATAGAACTATTTTAAGAGTACCATTTCTTGGTAATATGATTAATCCATTTAAAATTTCATTTAAATGACATTTATGGAACTACATTATAGAGAATACCGTAAAGAAACTTTTAATTAATGGCAGGGTCAGTATTGTAATTTGCTAAACAAAGTTATAAAATGCTACTGAGCTAAGACTGAAAGATAAAATTTATTATTATTTTTCTTTTAGCATGTATCTTGATATAGGGGTAGCGCGTCTTCCCCTTGGTCTGGGTTTCCATGGTTCGAGTCCCAGTTCGGGCATGGTTGTAGTTCTTCTGTGTTCTATCTGTGAGGTGTGTGAACGTGCCCCCTTTTAAAAAGGGTTGTGTATGCGAATGTGACGCATGAAGTAGCTAAGTCATATACTTAGCCCTAGTTGGCACTACTGAAAAAAAAACAAGATACTCTCACACGGCTTAAATCGCTGAGAGATAACAGTTAACGGGCTTGTAAAGTGACATAAGTCACAACACATTATTTTTTTAACTCTTACAGAATTAAATGAATATTAAGAGTAAATATATGTAAAATTTATAATGTCTGCTTTTTTAAATAAATAAAAATATTGAATTATGTTGTAAGTAAGTGGAAATATAATAGTATTTTATTTTACACTGCTTATTGGCACTTTGTTATTAATTTAATTTATTATTCTGGTAGCCGATGTCAACAAACATTATCTATTTATTTAATTAACCTGATTAAAAGAATAGAGAAAAAAAATTAATTCAATACTGTTTTTTCAGCAGTTATGACGTTAACTGGAATAATTATTTTGGTAATTAAATTTCCATGTTTTTCCACAATAAAAGCCTTCTAAATTTATATACTTTCGAAATAAAAAAATCATAAATAAATTAGAGACACTCATGTTGGAAACTTCATTATAGTATTAGAACTTTCCATTCATTTCTTTTCAATGCGGAAGATAATCATTATTCTTCACAGAACTAATCTATCAGTTATCATAAAAATATCACATGCCATTATATTTTTTCCACTTTTTTTACTTGCATTAACAGCACTCGTTTTTTTGATTAATTTTACATTTTATTTAAGAGTGTTTTTAAGAAAATTTGTTTTTATATTAATTTATAAAAAAAAACTAGTGTGGTAATAGGATGATTAACTTAATTAATAGATTTTACTTTTATAAAAATAAATTTTACGCCTTTCAAAAATTAAAAGAAATGTCTTTTTAATGATATGAAGTCTTTTCAATGAACTTTTTCTGAATTTTGTCAGTCCTTTAAATTTTTTTAACCCGATTTTCAAATTTGACTTCAAATTCAAGCAGTTTTCAATTTCTGTCAAATATTTAATCTTAGAATTTTATTTTATTATAGAAAGTGCATTAAAAATTATTTGTGTAGTTTGAAGACAAATAAAAAAGCAAAGTTATAGCATTTTGAAATTTAAAACGTAGATGAACCGGATTGTTGCGTTTTTATTAATACCATGATATTATGGAATTATTTCCATTAAAAAGGTTCGTGTACATAATAAACAGAATTTAACTAAAACAATTAAAATAACACAAATTCAATAACAGACAATTTAGTGGAATCACAGACATGAAGCTAGATACAACAACAACAACAAAATTACTGTTTTATGCAAATTGAGACTGCAAAATACGTAAAAATATTTTTATCGTGCAGCATATTGTTGTAAACGAATACTAAAAATCATATTGAACCGCTTTGCTTTCAATTTTTAACTCTAAAACTTACAAAAAAAATTTCAGACATGTGCAATAGTGAATCCTCCAGATACACATGGTAGTAGAATAAGAATCATAAGGCAAAAATATCCTTTGTGCCATTTTCATTCCCTGTGATGGGAAAATAAATATTGAAATTCATTTTAATTTTACATCTACAATTTCAGAAAACTACCAGAAAGAAACGAAATCGAAGCATTCCCCCCCCCTTTTTTTTCTCAAAACAGATTATGAGGGCAAGGAATTTCTTTCTATCCTAGGTAATTTGTAATAGAGATTCCATTATCCTTTGAGGAAATGAGCTAATATTTCAAGAAGGAAATATTTGCATAGGATATCACTCCTCGAAGAAATAAAATTTCATAATTCCTATTAAGAGAATTTTGTTAGTGTAAGTATTTGTTGATTTGATAGCTTTAACTTAATATAGATATAAAAGGCGTTCGTGGAAAAAGGTCAAATATTCATTGAAATTTTTTTGGCATTCACTTTTGGTAATTGTTTGCTTTGGAATTGTTATCAAATACATGTTAGAAAGAAATGTATTGGTAAATAGAATATCATCACATTGAAACTACACATTATACAAAGAAAAATGTTTTGCCCTGCCTTTGTGTAGGATTTAAACTCAACGAAACAGCAGGCCACGACATCAGGTTCTGTGGTTGACGTACAATAGCTCCCATTACGGTTAACAAAACTGAAGACTTTTCATAAGGAGATAGATTTTCATCAGTAATGGGAACTGAGAGAATAATTATTATACCGAATAGGGAGGAGAGAACCAACTCACCTGATGGAAAATTCTTATTCTCATAAGTGAATATATTGTTAGGGAAAAGCTGTCCAGTAAATGTATGGTAAGAAGTTCAATACGATACGTTAAGAAGTTCAATATATAACGATGTCTTATTCCTGAAGTCTCAATCAAACCGCATCCTAAAGTCTCAAATCAAAACGCATAAGCAAACAACAATTCATTTATTGAGTAATAACACTGCATATTATCGCTCACAGGGTACCCTGCTATAAGATTTGAAAGAGATAATACACTAAACTCACTACCATGCGTGTGCCTCCTTTTATATAGCTTCTGAATGGAGTATGGAAGGCTTTCGAATTAGATTCTAAAACGAAACTGGGACTGCACATCTGATTTTTGTCACATGATCATGATTTACGAGACCTATTGCTGATCCGATTTCAGAATTCTAAACATTTTTCAAAGAAAAACTAAAACAGCTCAACCAACATACTCTTTCCAAACTTTCATATAACATTAAAGATAGTGTATCTAATGAACTATCAAGAATTAAACATATAGCATTCAAGCCTTTCGGATTCTTCCTGAAAACGGATTATAACTCATGATCCTTTGATTTTGAAGAAAAGACTTCGAATAAGCTCTGAGAGTCCAAATAGCTTTGGAAATGTTTCTTTTATCAATATTGCTTTGTCTGTAAGAATATTTCTTTTCCTTGAATTAATAAAATGGTTGGCAAAAAATGAAACATGCTTGTCTTTTTCCTTCCAAAATTATGTATTTATATATTGTAATATAATATAAATACCTTCAAGTATTTTGAATAAATTTTTTCAATTTATTTCTTATTAATATATTATGAAAAATTAAAAATGATAAAATAAAATGACGTATTAGAAACCTTAGTTTAATACGTGAATGTATAACAACGAGGATGATTCAAAAAGTACGTTTTTCAAATTGTCAAAAAATGGTTCTACAGAAAGAACGAAACACAAAGGCGTGAACCAAGTAGATTGTAGGTATGGCTATGAGGTTCGGCAGATGTTACTTTCTGGTAGCTTACATTAATGTCATTGGATTCTGTGAAGATGTCGGTTCTTATTTCTTCTTCCTTCAATTGCGAGGTTTGTAAGGAAATTACGACGAGTTATTCAGAACAAAAAGCGTAGGATGCTGGATACTGTACTCTGTTTCACCCTAACTTGGCAAAATTGTAAAAGGTAGAAAATGCGACGCTCCGAGTTGGGAAAGAGTTCCCCATCAATTCCGACTTTAAAATAGTTAAAATTCACAGAAATGTATCGAATAATATCATAAATTACAGAATTCCTTTTTTTTAATATCAGTATGTATTTAAAATTATTCTCAAGTTAGAAGTGCTTATCTGTTAAGTATTTTGTAAATAAAGCGAATAAAACTAAAAGATTGACATAATGAATTCCACTTTGGCTAGAACCTGTCTTCAAGATCAAATATTTGGCGTGCTTTTCTTTTACGTCTCCGCTAACTCAGCTTCATTCAGTTCGCAACCATTATCATCTTTCGTACTTTTTTATTCTCGCCTTTTTACCAGCTGATATTTTTGATACTATTAATCATATTAGTAGTTATTAGTTTTGATTGGTGAATATTTATTCGATTCGTCATTTTTATTCACTTCCAAAATGTCTGAGAAAGTGAAAATGTTATCACCGACTACGCTGTGCACACCTTCAAGATGAGTGAAACCAACAAAAAGTAAAGCATGCAAAAACATATTAAATGTTTATTCTCTACCCCGAGAAAACCCTCAAGATTCTATCAATCAAATCGTCGATAAAGTTTCGCATCGTACAGGTGTTTCTCAATGAACAGTTTTCCGTTTGAAAAGAGAAATCCTTTTCCTTTAAGTACCCCTTTAAACATCCTTTAAGTACCCCTTTAAGCATCCTTTAAGTACCCCTGGAAAGAAGCGATCAGGCTCAATAGATAAACATTCAGGTCTTGTAAAATATGATGATTTTACATTATCCTGTATTTGACGAAAAATCCATGCATTTTTTCGGAGAAACGAGATCCCAACATTAGATAAAGTTTTAAAAGATGTCAACGAAGTTTTAAAGATATCTTTTCGAAAAACATTAGCCAAACTACGCTTTACAGAATATTGAAAGTAATATTGTTTTCTTTTGAGAAACGATGAAACGAAATGAAATAACTAATGATTTATTAAAATAATGTATCAACAATATTGAAAAAATAATGAAAATAAGGAAACAATTAATTCTCCGATAAACTCTATAAATATGATAAAGTAAATAAATATTTACTATTTGGCGAAAAATTTGTGAGATGAAGTTTCGCCAGCGATCTGCATTTCTAGTAATTTTGTACTTTAAAGTAACCCTGTTCTCCTGACAACGACTGCTATTCGGCATGCCTAAAATATACACTACTGCCAAGTTAGGTAGAGTAGTGTTAATTGACGACAATGTTCACCAGCATGCAGCAAATTCCACAAAATACCAGCTGCAGAAGTTTCATTGGGAGCTATTTGATTATCAACCTGTAGTCCCCATCTTGTTCTTAGTGACTTCCACCAATTTTTACGCTTGACAAAATTCCTGCATCACTGCAAAAGAAAAAATTGCTTTATAGTATAACAATGAGGTAGCTATTATTTTGAGAAACAACTGAAATATTGCAATATTTTTTGCAATAAATCTTTCTGGGTAATGATATTTTGTTTCTCTTTATCAACCAAGGGAAACATTTTGTAGATGACTCTCAAATATAGTATAAAAGAGATGGGTAAGCCACAACCAGTTGAATAGAAGCATCACATTTGAAGGCTCTATCCTATCTAAAATAATAATATTTAGTTTTATAGCTATTATAAATATATTAATGATATTAATGTATATTTATCAAAATACGTTGTTTAGAAATACAATCACAGTTGCATTTATTGCATTAGTATTAAAAATTATTTTAATAATATTTTTTCAGATATAATTGTGTTTTATAACCGATTAAATTTATCTGTTAATATTTTTTTAGAGTGATTTCCAAAAATTCTTTCTTATTCCATTGTTATAGTACACTCGATTTAGATTATTTAGTATTAAATATAAAAAAGAATGATGCATAAATTAGAGTTTATCCCAATTAATTAACCATTGAAACCAATAAATAGGAGAAACGTGATAGATTAAATAGTTTTTGTGAAGAGCGATAAATTGGGAAACATTATCTGCAATAGCGAAGCTACCCACGCAGCCAACAAATCACCAAAGAGATAACTCAGCTGTGACAGTAGACACGTTAGTTATAATCAAATGAGACAGACGTGGGTGTTGGGTCAATATCTCACTTCACTTGGAGCATCAATTGGTGGCCATATCAGATTATATTAGTCTATATCAGATACAATTATAATGCATCTTTAACTATTCCCACAAAAAGTTAATTAATTGAATCATTTTTTCTTGCAGTAAACAACTGTTATGATAAGAATTTAAAAAATGCTAGTGAATAGTAGTAATATAAATGTTGTACATTTAATAGTGATATAAACGCTCTATAAAACATTTAATAATATAAACGTTGTAATCGTTAATAATAATAAAGAAGAATATGTATAATTGTGTAAATGGCGATCCAAAGGCCAGGCAGTTTTACTAGATCTATCAATTGTAGTACAAACATGCTTTTGTGGATGAGAATGAGCATCGTACATCCGTCCTTCTTAAATTTTTATTAATTGAAAATTAAGCGCTTTTTTGAGTTTTCTGCTGTAACTTTCGAACTGTTACAATATAAAAATGATTTCTGAGCCATTTTAAAATTCAGCATTTTAATAATTAAGTTGTCACACAGTTCTTCCCAGAATACTAACAATTTGTTAAAAATATTTTTGCTTAAATTTCCTCCCTAGTTATTTTTGCACTGAAGTTTAGAACCATTTTTATTATTTCACTAAGTATTTAATTGCTTTACTTTCTTCTGTTATGAAAATTCGAAGAAGGAAGATTTATTTATAATCTCCACAACTTACTTAAGGAATCAGAAAATATAGTTGCATCATCTCGAAAAAAACTTACAATTTGAAAATAGAAGATCCAAGCACTCAAATATTAAATAATATTATGATTTCAGAGAACATGGCTACTTTATGAAGCCTCATGTACAGGATAAAAGAAATAGGTATAAATATATTAAAATAATATAGCCTTTATGTCAAACACAACTTGTTACCTAAAAATATTTTTTTGAGGGAACATGAAACTATGCAAGATATTTAATTCAAATTATATATAATCATTTAACGCATAATAAAAATAAAATTGAACACTGTCATTAAGAAAATAAATGTAAGAAGATAATTTTAAAAAAATATAAAATAAGAGCGACCATAAAGCAATGATCACAGTTTCTAATAGGAACATTAAATATACAATAAAAAGATTTAAATCCTGTATAACCTCTAGAATTATTTAATATTTTTTACATAAAACTGCCGATTAACGTTTCTACTCCTTAATTTTTATTTATCTCTTTAGTTTTTTTTAAGTTACTAAAATTTGGAATTTTGATTATATTAAATCACTTTCGAATGAAATAAATAAGCGTTTGGATGGTATTATTTATTGCATTTTAATAAACGATAGTAGTGGGATTTGTAATTATATCATTATTATAATTTATGTTTAGAAAATTGGCTGTTATTTTTATTTATCTATAAGTAGAGAAATATACCATCTTTTTAATATATCATATCCACTTTTAAAACCTGGCAATTATTTCAAAAAATTTATAAATTTAAAGAATATTTTACATATATTAAAAATTGTATTATTAAATACTTATCATATGTATTTTTGATTTTCCTTAACAACCTGTTATACTTAACACAATTTTCAATTTATAGAGGAAATATTTTCAAATACCTGCAAGAACATAAAAACGATTTTTTTATGCCTTAATTAAGTACTGATAAAATGTTTTAAATGTCGGGTTGAGAGGTCCAAATCAAGCAAACATGAATTAAATACGGAAATCATATTTAAATGCATTAAGTATTTATAAGAGCTATTTTAGCAATTTGCTGCTTGACTATATTTAGGCAGGATGTTATAAATGGTAGGCAATAAACAAATGATCGAAAAGAATGGGAATAGATGTCGATAAATATTTAAAAGAAAAAGAGAATTTTTTTTCAGGAATCTTATTTAAATATACACAATGTGGCAACATCTTGGATTTTATATCAAAAATAAAATAAAATTTAAGTTAGCAGTAATAATACTTATCATACTATTAAGAATTTGCATAACAAAGTACTGAAAAACATTATAATATTGTAATAAAAAAAAAGAAAAACAGCTAATAAACCTTATCCAACACTGCAATAAGTGCTCATAGTAAATCATAAGTTTAATTAATTTATCACAACTGCGCCATTTTAAGGATACATTATTATAAATTTATTAGTGCAAAACACAGAAGTTTTCCTCGCATTAAATGGAGCATAGATAGCAAGCTAAACCAAAATGGAACATAGATAGCAAGCTAAACCAAAATGGAACATAGATAGCAAGCTAAACCAAAATGGAACATAGATAACCATCTAAACCAAATAATTTGTCACTCTTATTATTAACAGTTTCAGAGCAGGGCTACATCACGTTCAGTAATGATGTAACTACAGACCATTTGAGCTAAAAGTTTCTGCGTCCTTCCTAATTAGCCAAAGTTTATGGAAAGCTGTATCGACCTGACTGTTGACAATGCCAAACAGTTCACATTTCATTAAATGGATATTCACTTTTGAGGTTGTGTAGAGTAATTATATGAAACTAGGAAGAATGATATGGAAATGACACAAACTATGTGCCATTGAATGCACATCTGATAAACAGAGTCCGATTTTCTTCGCCAGTATATTTATTACTGTCATTTACTGTGATGCTCCATGTTTCATGTCATTCAATTCAAAATCTTTTGATAACAATCTTCTTTGAGATTTTGATTTCAGTTACCTAATCTTTTGATCAGGATAATTGATGGTTATATGATGTAGACGTTTAAAGTTGATTTAAAAATCTAATATGTTTTATTGAAGGGACAAGAGAATGAGACATGATTTAGCTTAGATTGAACCAAAATGACATTTATTACTTGGTTGTGACGTCATGACAAATAAGTTTTAATTTTTATAACTTTTTTTTTATTTCTTCAGAAAATTATGAGGAATAATGTCCCAAATATGCTATACTGTTTTTTTTTTATAGATTTCAATATTTTGAATGATTGATTTATTCTTAATCAAAATTCATAGTTCTTTTTATTACAAAATGCTTAGTACGTATGGGGCTTAATTTTTCAAAACTATTAGAGTCTCATAGTGTAATTGTTTTTATGATATTTCTGAATAAAGTTCTGATCTGATAAGGCAAAATGACATCTGACAAGTATTCATTTGTCATGAATTTAAATTTCAAAATGTAAATGTTTTTTTAAAATCTTTTATGACATTTTTTACACACAGATTCATGTTTATTTCCTTTTAATTTAAACACAAATATATGAAGCGACTGAATCCATTAATTTTTGGAAACTACAATTTTCTATATAGACACGCGCATTATTTTATCATTAAATGGAAAAAAATGAAGCATTTCTTTGTTAGTAATCATAAGAAAAAAATGAAGCGTTTTTTAAATTTCATTTTTACTTCAATTTTGTTTACATTTATTCCATGTTTAAGTGAAAAATCTTATTTAATACTTTTATTTACCAACAATTTGTCTTATTGTCTTGCTTTTCGGAAAAACAGTACAGAATAAAATGTATTGTTTGATAACTTCAAAAACATTGATCAAACAGTGATTTAAATTTTTCATACGTGAGAATGCTCTTATTAGAAGCAAAAAAGCAAAAAATTATAGTTAATTTTGAACTTTTAAAGATATTTATTTTCACTCATAACAAAGAGATGTTTTAGATTTAATACCTTGTTTTATCGACTAAATTTTGAGGAAATAATGAATAATAGGGAATACAATTAAAAGGCAATTAACATCTTTAATATTTCAGTGAACATGATAAATAATCTTTCAGAATGTTTCTCAAATTGAAGTTAATATCTTTGGTTGCAGAAATGGTTTGTTTCATCCTTTGATTAAAATAATAAATGATATAAAATTAAGAATTAATAAGAAATAGTGAATTAAAATAAAATATTCAAAAGAAAAGATTCCATAAAAATAATTAAATTATAAATAATGTATTATGAAAAGTAATTTTGTAAGGATTAATTTATACTTTCCTTTATATACACTTCCAATTTTTAAAATATTTTTTCAACTGTTGTTTGTATCTTTATACATTGATGGACTCACAGATGAGGTAATATGATAAAACTGAAACATATTTCTCTATGTGAAACATGAATATACATTAAAAGTTTTAGATTTAGTTTTTGAAACAAATATGTTACAGATAAATAAAAGATGAATACTCATAGCAAATGGATAGCTGTAGAAATACAGAAAAATATTTCATACATGCAGTATAGAAAATATCATTTCATTTAGAATATCATATCATTTCATTTCATTCAAGTAAAATATAATTTTTCATACCGCCTGTTGAAACTATTTGCTCTTTACATTTTCACACATATTATATATCTTTAGATGTAGGTTTAAACAGATGGACATGATGTAATTTATAATATAAAGATTAATAGGAGACATCTATCTTTTCTAATAATGGCGTCTGGATCATATTAGAATAAACAAACTGAATTTGATACATGAATCTAATTTCCTTACAATATTCTATAATTTCGCATGATTTTCTATTCTAACGAAATTATATGTCAAGCATGTAAAATTATATACGTTGATATACTTCACATTCCTTACATTTTCTTCCATGTTGATACAATTTTGAAAAAATTTCTTTCAGTTTGATATCCATGAAAATATATTTAATGCATATGCAAAGGAGATAAAAGGATTTTAGAAGTTTAATCTTTTTAAAGTACTATTACATGCAACATTTTGAGCCTTTTGACGATGTTTACCCATTTCGTGTCATATCTGATATCTACATGATATAAAGACGACACCCTTTTATTTTACTTAACTGTTGCAAAAGGAAGTGTTGCTTTTCGAAAATTGCTTATTATTTTCAGGGATTTTAAAGAATTATTTTCAAGATATAAACTTTGTTTGTGATACAAAAATTCAAAGCGTCTGGTTAGCGCATAAGTATTAAAAGGAAAACATGTTTACTTGTATATCTCCTCCTGCTTAACATTTTTTATATCCTCCAGGGACCACAGTTAAATTTTGAAAAAAAGAATTGTTAACTCGGAGTGGTAATAAAAAAAGAAGAGAGAAAGACGCGTTTTATCTTAAAAACGCTCAAAAATGCGTGTCAAAAAGAAAACATATTGGAATGATTTTTCTAAAAATTCTGTTGGTACTCCTTGAAGATAAATCCATACAGAATAAGGAAAATGTAATAAAAAATCTTTTTCTTCTACTTACCATCGTTTCGAAAATAACTGTGCATTTCTTTTCTGTTGCCGTTCTTTCTTTCCAAAATTCTCAAAATTTGCATATGAAGCCATGATTAAGTGAACTTGACAATATTTTTAGGAATTTGTATTTGATAATCATTTGAACTTTAGTTTGAACTACATTCGCTTTATAAACAACAATTTTCTCTCTGAGAAATATTGCGCTGGAAAAAAAAATCCATCCTAGGCATTTAACTTAATTCAGCTCAAGAAAATCTTTCAATTTTGAACATGTAAATTATTCCTAAAAAGAAATATAATTATTTGCTATAGTTACTTTCATCAATAAAATGAATGCTTTGTGAATTTTTTATCCATAACCCCTATTTATATTTTTCAAAAGGAATTTCACTGCATTTATTCTTGTTATGGGATTTCCTGACAGAAATAGTAACTTAGTGAATAGTAAAGGAATTCTTTCTAAAATTTTTTTAAAGAATCCTAATATATAAGAAATATTTTTTCATAACATAAGAATACTTTACAAAGACATAATATATAGACAATACTTGGATTATAATCCCATACATCATGCACAAAATACCAAATTTACAATGCAGAATACTTGAATTATCGTACCATATAAAACATTTTAAGCATAACATTTGTTGCAAAATGTATTCGAATTATCGTTCCATATAAAATGAACAAGGGATCAAATTTATAGAGCAAAACATTTGAATTATAGTTCAATGCACCAAGTGTATTCGAATTATTGTTCCATATAAAACATATAAGAAATAATATTCACTGTAAAATGCATTCAAATTTTCGTTCCATATAAATTGTACAAAACATCAAATTTATAGAGAAAAAGACGTTCAAATTATAGTTCAATATATAAAAAAATATATCACAAAAGTTTCTTGTGTTAGTGTTGCAAGAATCTCTGGAGAGTGGAGTGTTGGTTCATGTATCATCTTTGTGATTTACCATCTTTTTTGAAAATGCAAGACCATTCTCAAAGGTATCTTCATGCAGCTTTAAAAAGACAAAAAGAAGCTAAACTAAATTAAAATTATATTTGAAGAACCTGAAAGAACGATGTGGATAAAATACAACATGGATTTTAGAGCTTTTAGTGCACAAAGCAAAACTGTATTTAAATTAATAAAAAGCAATGCTTTAAAATTTTCTTTAGGAGGCATTTTGTTTTTGCAGCTTATTATCCAATAGAGTAAAAATAAGTGATTGGCACGCTTCCAGCTTCTTCATGTTTTATCTTTCCGTCGCTTCTTACCCATTTTATTATTCATGGCACATATGGTTTAATATTCTCTCAAACGAAGCTCTTCTTATTTAGTACAGAACATATTTTGAAATAATTTCTTAAATATATCAATTCATCTTCGAATAAGATGGGCCTAGTAATTTTTTATTATAAAATGCTTAACTCGATTTATTCAATCAAGCCAGAAGTTTATTTAATGAAATTTAACCTAACATAAATTAAAAATTAATCATGTATTGCTTTCATTATAAAGAAAACCTTACTGTCTAACATTTATTTATAGACCAAAACTAAAAGATATTGTTTTTTGGAAAGTGTATTTCAGCCTTTCAGAAATAATTTCTACTTTGGTGTTCGTTCCTTATCAGCTAAACTGCATCTAAGTACAGCATTATAATGCATTATATATTGCAATATGGTATTCTATCATATAATTATTTGTATTATGATGGCATCATAAAGTAAAGATAGCTTAAAGGCATAGTTATATATATAAACGACCATATTCTAAATTCTGCAGAAAAAGAATTGTTTTAACGCTTGATAATTTACTGCTTTAACGTAATCATATATTATTAGTATGAGTAGGATATTAAAGTAACTATATTATTTGCGAGAAAATATTTAAATTGGTTCAAAAAGATAACAGCCCTTTTACTTTAGTCTTTTTCTCTTATACAGAAGCTATTTTTTTAAAGCTTCTAATAAAAAGAGTCTGGATGGATTGATACAATGCTAGTAAAGATGTCATATCTTGAAACATGTTAATTATAATTATGCGAGCTATTTTTAACTTTTTGAATTCACTGGAATATTTTTTTCCACAATTATATTCATAATCTTTAATGGGCGATAAATTCTGTAAATTTTTTTTACCACGAAAGCACATTGTATTCGTTTATTTCGTGCCAAATAAAAGATTTTGAAACAAGTGTTAGCCCATAGCAAGAAGAGATATTTTTTAAAAAAATATTTAAAACATTTACTGTTTTATACAAATACAAAAAAAGAGAAATAATTGTATTTTGTGTACGAATTATTAATGCTTCTGAATTGCTTAGATGATACAATTCAGGAAATTTTTTAATCCGTATAATCCTTTCATCTTAGGAAATTTGAAACAATTTAACCTTAAACAACAAGCTAAGTCTCATTTAAAAAAAAAAAAAAAAAAAAAAAAACCTGCACAAATGATCTTCCCAAAACTTTCTCGTATGCTTTCCAATTAGATATTGCCCCCCCCCCTTCACATAAAGTTGTTCACCTTGGGTAAGGATGCAAATGTCTTACATGACGTTGGTAAACAAAAGTTGCAAAATTTAGATATTTAGATAAAAGTTGCTAAATTTATAGCATTTTTACAGAATCTCTAGCTCTAAAATGTATTTTGAACGTATTTTTACTGAGCGATTGACATAAAATTTAATATGGTACTGCAGTTATAATCGTAAAGTAACTACGAAACTTCATTGATTTAGTTTATTGTGTTTACATACATGCGAAAGTACAAACCATCAGACGGTCAACCATGTGAAATATTTGCCTCAGAATTTGTTGGAAATTAACATTTAAATACTAAATTTGTGTACGATATTTTAACTGCCAAGCGCTTTGCGTTTTCTAGTTATCGAGTTTATCTGCACTCGAAAAGATTGTCAGACAGACTTACTGTTAATAGAATTCATTCAACATTTAGTAGAAATCTAAGCGGTTGGTCATAATTCTGTTTACCGAATTTCAAACCTCTTGCTTGAAACGTTTTTGAGTTTTTGGGTTCACAGAAATGCAGACAAACATAATTCTAAAAATATGCTTTTCAATTTCAGAACGGTCTGAAAATATAGACATAAAACCTGGATTATGGAGCAATGGAAGGCAGTAATTTATTTGGTCGGATGAATCATTTTTCAAACTATTTACCATTGGTAACTGAGTTTATGTTTGGCAGACGTCTCCCAAGACTGATATAGATTGATTGCCGCATAGAGTGAAACATCGTGGGGGTTCTTTGGTGGTTGTGCAAACATAGTATGGGTTTTTCTTTGGGCCAAATGATTACTCTGCAAGAATATATTCCTTCAAAGATTATGTGAACATTATAGCCATCCTGTGGAATAAATTTTGTTCCCCATAGATGATGCTGTCTTCTGAAATGACAAAGCTTAAGTTCACACAGCTCACATTGTCTATAACTAGTTTTCTGAACATGAGGATGATTTGTGACATTTACCTTGATCACCAAACTCAATTTTATTGAACTTTTAGGATCTACATGGGAGAGGAAAGTGTTTAATTGCAATTCATTATCTTCATCTTTAATTTAACTTGCCAGCGTTTTGCAAGAAGAATGGTACAAGATTTTCTTTGTATGATTCTCTTTATTAATAGTTGATAGATATTTATAGTTTTCTCGGAATGGATAATTACAAATTGTTTCGAATTCCATATCAAACAGGAAAACATGTTTTAGGTGTTTCCATACTTTTACAATCTTGCTACCAGTTTATTCATTTTTTTATCTTATCTCGTTCATTAACTTGCGTCAGTTTACTCTACGTGACTTCTATTGACTGACCTTTTGTCAAAGCTAGTGGGTCTGCAAGAGAGCTGAGTCTGGATTTATAATCTCAACAATCATATGCCGAAGTTTTGCTTTGAAAAAAAAAGAATGACATTCATGACTACAATTTATCAAATTTATTAATCTGTAAGAAAAATTGCCGCACTTTTGAAATTTTTAGTTTATTTTATGACATATTTCATAAAAAATTAATATTTCTCGTCCCTTTATTTATATAGGGTAGAATGTTTTTACATACATCATATTAATATGATTTTATAATACAATTTAAGAGCAGAACTTTACATGGTGTGTTCAAATAAATAGTTACGAAACGACACTGTGGGTATAAATGAAAAATGTCTTCAAAGTATGCACCATAGGCCTGAGCACAATGATCCCATTGATTAACGAGCCGAAGGATTCCTTGTTCTCAGAATTCCTGTGGCCGTGACGAGATCCATTCCTTCACAGTGTCCTTGAGTTCGCCGTCCGAGTTGAAGAGCTTCCCTTTCAGATGTTTTTTCAGGGGACCAAACAAATGGAAATCGCAGGGTGATATGTCCGGGCTGTAGAGTGGATGGCAGAGCTGCTCCCACTTGGGCTTGACCAATTCCACGAGTGGGACCCTGGGGACGTGTGAATGCACAGCAGAGCAGAACCACACTATCTGTGAGTAGCCCCGGGTTTTGTTCTTGGTGGACATGCGTGGTCTTCGGAGTGTCTCAAAGTACACATTGGAGTTAATTGTTCTCCTGTGCTCGAGAAATTCAACAAGTAGCGGACCTTGGAAAGCGAACTTAAGGACGCTGTGAAGGACCGGGTCTCGTTATGGTCACATGTATTCTGTGAACAAGGAATCCTTTGGCTCGTTAATCAGTTGGATCTTTGTGCTCAGGCCTATGGTGTAAACTTTGAAGAAAGTCTTACAGAATCGGAAGAAGCTTACAGAATTGGAATGGGAGTGTAGCTATGTCATCGCTTTCAAGTCTACTCTACAACGAAGGAAGTATTTTTGATATGTGTTATTGTTACATTTTGTTATTGTTCTCATATTGCAATTAATTTTTAAAATAATTTTAACTGGACACTTGTGTTGACCAGTTTGTTCGCTGTTATCATTTTTTAGGTTATTAAAAGATAAATTTGTTATTTGATGCGACTAACAAAGATGAATTCATTCAGTATTTTGCAAATTAAAAAGTATGCATATTTCGAAATAAAAGTGGAAGTGAAAGTCCTTAAATTACTGACTTAATGACTGGTAGAAACAGGCGATTGAATGTTTGATTTATAGTTTTGAGACGATTTCCTGTATAGCATTTACGAACATTTTTAAGATAATGTATCAAATTGAAATAAAAGTGCTATTTCTTTTAAAGAGGAAATTTGTAGAAATGAAACTAACATAGTAAAAAAGATAATTTTTTGAGTCATAAGATAATTTTTTGTTAGGTAATTGATTTAGAAAATATGAATATGAATTACCATGGAGATGTCATAACAATGCGTCTAGACTTAAAATTAATGTAGGTAGTCAAAGCGAAATATTTTGAGACGATTTGTCACCATTTTTTTTGCAGTCTGTAAAAGCCATTTATTATCCTTTCTTATATCCATCCAGAATAGCAGTTTTTAGGCGAGTTTTTGGACGATTGGCACGATTTTGATGTGATTGTTGAGAAACCGTTAATAAATCTGTAGCCTTACCACGATTATTTTAATCAGGATGGTTAAGCCTACTTTTGCACTTGATATAATATTTTGTTTGAAGTATAAGCAGTGTATTTGTTTTGAAAGAAATAATATAAGCGATATTCATCTCATTATAGTTCACTAGGATTTATTAACTCAGTTAGAGAAAGTTTGAATTTTTGGCAATAATTTGTGCATGTATGTACATGCCTACAAGAAATCCTCCTCTAGTGCAAACGAGAAATCTTTTCGGTAAGCATGACACTCTCATGTTGGTTTTTATCTACCATTGAATATAATTTCATCGATGCTTTTTGTAATAGGCTTTTATTTTTGAACATTTGATATTCTATAAAATGCTAAACAGTTGTGAAGTCTTCAATAGTTTCAAACATTATCGACGAGTTTTTGGCAACCTATAAAATGCTTATGTATTCTATAGAATGTCGGATTTACAAGCAATGTCAACACTTCAGCA
Organism: Argiope aurantia; assembly: GCA_026543865.1. Lineage (NCBI taxonomy): Eukaryota > Metazoa > Arthropoda > Arachnida > Araneae > Araneidae > Argiope > Argiope aurantia. The sequence continues at coordinate 194,651 of JAPMOR010102616.1, read as the reverse complement.
ATGTTGGTGCAAATAGTCTCAATAAGGAATATCAATGCACTATATTGGCATCAAAACAGAAACTTAGAGTCAAACATTGAGCCGAAATCATTAAAGTGAAAAATCTCTGTATTCGTGACCTCGATAGAACGAAAATGAAACAAGATGGACCAATGGGATTTATTTTATAGGCATAAAACTAGAATTACAACTATTTAAACAGTTTAAATCTAAAAAATCAAAGATAATGCATTTAATATAACTCATAACCTAACCTACGACGACAGACCTGCTCTATAGGATGTAAAAAATGAAAGCTCTCTAGAAATGAAAATAAATTCAATATGGATTCTCATGTTCTTTATATTATAATCTTTGTCGAAACATTCAAATGAATATAATTTTCTTCCTTAAAATAAGAAGTGGACAACTTCTAAGGTCATAGTCAATGGGAACGTCACTAAGCACGCAAGAATCTTGAATGCATAAAACAACATATTCAAACTCACAAACAATCACAAACGCATGGGATAAATTATAATTTTATTTTGGTGAAGAAGAATAAAAAAGTTATTGGTGAATATGCCAGGGAATTGTCAGGTGATTATGCCAAGAAGTCTGATTTTAATTGCACTGCTATCGCAGTTTTATTTAAATAGACACACGGATGCAAATAAAACAGCATGGTTTAAAATTTCAGGTAATAATAGGGGTAGTCAGGTCAGTCTGATAAAAAAATTAATATTTCCACCTGCAATTGCAAAGAGATCTCTGAATAAAACAGGCTTGTCGGAAAATTGTAGTTAGATTCCTTAATATTTTAGGGAACTTCGAATTTTTTGAAGATTTTAAAATTTTACATAACTTACTTATGCTGTAAAACTTTTCATTTTTAAAATTGATTTGTTAATCAATTAATATTGCAAGAATTGATTTATTTTTTTAATCATAAATTTTAACTTCTGTGTTTCTTCAGGTTTTTTTTATATTTTAGAATATTATCTGTAATTTAGCATTAATGTAACTTTTTGTTATTTTTGTTTAGTTTGAAGAGTCTTATGATTTTGGATGAAAACTGAAAAGTAATTTACGTTTTCAACATCAAGAATGACTTGCTAAAAATCATATAAATAAAACAAATTACTTGTTTTTAGTATCACAAACTTTACTCTCTTGTTCTACTTAAATCTGGTTGATTATCTAAATAATAAATTCATGTAAGTAATAAAGTTTTAAGAATATTTCTAAAAGAGATTATTTTTATTCATCTGAAAAAAAAATTCCAAGATTTGTAGAAATTATTTACCTATACTGAAGACATAACTAAAATAATTAATAATTATTTCAATTTTCCTCCAGAAATCATTATGTGCTTAGCAAGTACATTGATACATTACGAATGATTTTAAATTTTACAAAATATTTTAATACGTATCCAAAATGTAAATAAATAACAATTTTTAAAAATGTCACGAAATCTGCAATTCAAATTATTTGTCATTGCGTCCAAAAATTTCTGAGTTCGTAAATCGATTTGGAAATAAACAACAATAAAAATATTGTGAATAAGTATCGTTGGATTTGTTTATTTTTGAAGAGGAAGAAATGGAAAAAGAAAATGCAGAAAGCTTTGAACGGAGAAACATTTTATCTTATTTTCGATGGAAAGGAAATAAACAAGTCTTCGAATTCGTTGAAAACAAATGAAGCAAAAGCAAAAAGACATTTCCCAAGAAAATCTGTAAGAATTTCAGCTAAAACCGTTTCGGGCTATGTGATCGTTGTATCTTTTGGTGACTCTTTATTGAAAAAATAATAATGAACGGCTGTTTGAGTATGTATGGATATAAAATTTCAAAAAAAAAATGACTATTTCAGTTGGCGAAACAATGCATATAATATTCGAAGAATACTGATCTGAGTCAATTGTAAAAGAAAAAAAATTGCCAAATGGTATAATGTAAAAATTTTCTGATTTGCAATTACACGACATATCCTGGATATATCAGATAATTGTGAGGATGCATATGCAGTAATAAATGAATATTAAAAAAGTAATATTTTTTATATCGCATGAAACTTGTATGACGTATAATTTCTCTTCGGAAAACAGAAATTAAATAAAACATATATTATCAAAAATCATTACCAGATTGACAAGTGGACGAACGGACCTATAGGCAGAATTCTTTCTGTGAATTGCATGTTGTAAAAACTGTTCTGCTTAAGATCCATTAAGTGATCAGTTATTATTAAATAAATATGATCAATTAATATATTTTAAATTACAGGAGCCGAAATTGATTTTTATAGTGTTTAAACATTATGAAAATTTAAGTTCTTTTTATTTAATATTCTTAATGTTGGAACAGGTTTCTTTAAAAAAGCCACTAGAAACTTTGTTTTTAAGTCTATTTTTTTGGAAGTTACATTGATTTTTATATTTACATATGTTTTGATGCTTTTTAATGCTTTAATTTATCTTTAGATACTATTTTCTCAAATATGGAATATGACAGAAATTTCTAGTGAGAAATTTAATAAATTAAAATCTAATGCATATTTTTTGTTCAAATTTGGCATAATAATTTCTCAATGTGCTGTGTAGTTTCCGAATTAGAGAAAAAGTAATATATTCATTTAGAAATATTTTATAGCTATTTTAATGCTTCACAATGTGAAAAAAGTGGGATATTTCGCGTTATTTATCAGTCGAACTCCAATATTTAAAGAAGGAATAGAAATACACTTTACTTTTTGAGTTCAGGGACTAGTTATTATATTCCTTAAGCTATGCAAAAAATTTAAGAAAATCAAATTATAAAACTCTAAATTGAAAGATTTTTGCTTTATATCTCCTTTGAACCCAAAAATGCCCTTTTTTCCTAATTTCTTAAAACGTTTGGCATTCACCTGGTATATTTTGGTTTCATAGATGCTTTTTCAATCTTTTTTACTCAAATATTTAAAAATATAACAGTTTTCGAACGTTTTCAAAAAATTCATCACAAACATATCCATACATTAAGGAATAGTGTTAACGTTTTTCATTTTAAATTAAAAATTCTCGAAAGCATTACTCTTATATTCCAGATAATTGAAGTTACTGTATAATAGTTAGGAAATGCATTTTTTTCTGTAATAATGGATGGCGTTTATATCACTGCATATCATGGAGTTTATACAGAGTTTTTGTATTTATCCGATAATTTATTAAATCAACTGATCGAATTATTATTTGTTTCTTTTGACCGGGACAAATGATATTAAAAGTAAATATAAGAAGAAATTTAATAAGAATATCAACGATTTTATACAAATCTCATTAACCATACTATATATAAATATATCTCTGATTTAATTTTCAAAATTTTGTGTTTAAAATATAAGAATTATTGAAATAAAATTCTTGAAAAAAATTATATTACAAATTGATGCATTATTTTCTTCATATAGAATGTATTGTATATTGACAATAATCTTGTCTTAGAATATCATGAATCTAGAAAATATTAATTGCTTCCTTTTTTTTATTGGAATTAAATCAGAAGGCATAAAACAATGAAAAGACCTTTTATTTCAAATGGCAGAATTTATAATTCATTATTTGTAGCGACGACGTTGCACAATGAAGTATACTTTATTAAAAAACATTTTTAAATGCCATTTCGTTAAGCAATCTCATTTAAAGAAACTTTAATGTCTTTTTTATAATTTTGAAAAAAAAAATCAAATAGAATTAGAGAATGAATTTTTCAGCAATTTTAATCTACCAATAATTTTACAGATACATTTTTTTATTTATTTGACATGTTTCGCTTAATTCGAATATGCTATCAAAGAATAATGTTCTCTTATTATTTTAAACAATATTGTTGTGTTTTTCTTAAATATTTTTTGAAAAAATCGGAAGCTGGTCAGGAATGCAACAAAATAATGAGCTTAATTAATTTATTATTATTTTAATTAATTAATTATTTAGATTTAATTAGCTGATAATTTAAATAACTCCATACAAATTTTATAATCATTTTTCACTAGCCAAAATAAAGTAAATACTAATATTGTATTATTAACTAATTTCTAAATTATTCAAAACTTCTAAATAAATGACAAAGAGGATAGATTTTCAGATAGAAAATGGTTAGCAGTGTATAATTCATATCTTCATATACTGCTAGAAATCTGATTTCAGACACCGAACGAATAATGGGTATTTTTAAAAATTCATACCATAAATAATTTTTATTCGAAAATGTTATTTAGGAACCCCATAACAAGAGAGAGATAATAGAATTATTTAATAATGAAAACTTTGATGCCGTACGTGATGGATATTCTTTTTAAGAAAAATAAGTGAGGAATTAAAGGAAACTTTTTTGACCTTATCTTGTTAGAGCGTTCGAAAAAATTCGAACATCAAAGAAAGGATAAAAAACACCTTTTTTGTAAGTGTAAGTCTTAAGGAACATTACTTGCGATTAAATAAGGGAGTCGCTGTGCCAAAGAAGCAACCTTCAAGAGTGACAGCTTAAGACTTCCAAACTTCAAACTAAGAAGAAAATTCTCTTAGACAAAAAGTGGGAAAAAAAAACAAAAACAAGCGAAAGAGGATGATGAGGGAAAAAAAAGATTAAGTAATTCTACAAGAATAAATTCATTTGAAGAATTTCAATTACGTGAATAAACATACATAAAGAACAAAAGAGATTATTTATTTGGTTAATTTAACTGTCAAATACAGAGGTTATTAGCACACATTTAAGAGATTGTGAACCATTGTTAACTATGTCAATAATAAAATACTCCAAACACTCGTTTAACGAAACTAGAATTAGCACTTGAAGATGCCTTCAAATATTCTCTCCACTTTCGATAAGTATGATTGATTGAATACTCCTGGTGTGTACTTTGTTCTTTCAAGACGCTCGCCAAGTTTAAAGGAAAAGAAGGTTTTCTGTAAGGACAAACGAGCACACATTTGCTTAGTAGCCATAAGATAAGTGAATTCCTTTTTCGCATATGAACTCTTTGATAAAAGAGCTGTTATAACGGTCTTATTTTAAAAAGAGAAATTCCAGCATTCCAATATCCTAATGTACATGAACTCCAGAAATATTAGAAATGTGAGGCATAATCATGGTTTTTAACACAATTCTCGATCTTTAAATATTCTATTTGTGCTTAATTGCTTAAATATTTTACCACATCTTAAATTCTGTTACAATAACACTATTTGTAACATTGTCATGTTAATTTCTCCTTTTCTCTTCCACATCTTTCTTTATTCAATTTATGTGTACGATTATTCATTGTAATTCAATATTCCAAAGTTACAAAAAGTGTACGCACCATATGGTTGGCAATTTAATAGCATTGAAAATGAAAAGTATCATTTGATAACAATTATTTCAATAAAATGAAATTAATTACTTAATTTTCAATTTCTTGCATACAAAGTATTCAAAGAGAAAGTATTCTAATCGTTAAAAAATTTGAACTCGAGATTTTGACTAATCTCCACGTTTGAGATCTTTCTTGAGTTCGAGAAACGTACTTTTCGATGGATATTTGTTTGTCTGTCAGTTATTTTGCCTGCCAGTCTATGTATAAAAATGATAATTTGAAATTTTCTTAATAAAATTATATATGCGGTCTTCATATTAAATTTGTACATTTCTCACAATTTTTGAACGAAATTTATTCATATGAAGTCTGTCTGCCTGAATTTAAAAAAATAATACCAGCAAAACATAAAGATCTAGATAGATAATATTTGGTACACAGATTAAGCAACTAAAGTGTAAATCTGCAATAAATCTTGAGCTACAGCCGGGGTTGATATACGCGTGTATGTAAATGCAATAACTCAAAAATGTGACGACTTTGATATCTGAAATTTAACACAGAGTTTTAGCTTTTAATATATAGAATTAGCAAGTGTTAAATTTGTAAGTCTTAGAAAGTGTCCAATTTTGAACTAATTATTTAATAGAATTGATGGTATATCGATCTGAACTGATCGACAAAGGTTTCCTACAATTGATCTCGAAAGAGATTTATTTACCATATGTCGAAATTCTCTCTGACGAGGGACGCTTAAATTAAATATGTTTTAGCACTCGTGATGTTGACTGCCTAGCCAAGGACCCACGATTTGATAAGGGAGGAGATAGTGCTTTCATTATAAAGTATGTGAGAAATTTTCTGGACGATTATTTCCACCCTAATTGTGGATTTAAATATATACTTGGAATGATAATGATAAATTTAATTTTTTTTGACTAAATCATATTGCGTGAGGCGTGTGTAGGAAAAAGTGGCGTTTCTCTTAAATAATGCATTTCTTCACTTGCACAGAGAACAAAATACTGTAACATGAAAATAACTTTTTTGAGGTTATAGGAAAGTTTTTTTTTTATCATTCTTTATCTCTAAATTTTTTTTTGTATCTAATGTCGTCAGAAATCACAAAACATGTCCTAAAAGTTTTTTTAAAAAATTCTTTGAAAGACATTTGCAAATTTTCTATTTCCCTTTTTTTAACTTTTTGCAGATGTTTTTTTTTATTTTTTTCAATATTTTTAATGTGTATGACGTATAATTCTACAACAATCTCTTTATTTAAATTGAAAGATGCTGAAAATTATATTTACTAGTTTTTTAATAGATTCAAATTAAGAATAATTAATTTATTAGTTTAATAACTTTACAAGTTATTGATCTGAATATATAGATTTTATTTCAAATTATATACTTTATCTTTCAATTATTTCCAGAAATTCAATTTTTTTTTGCAAATGCATCTTAAGAATGAAAAATTAATTTAAATTCTGAAATGGAAAGAAAAACCTTTTTTCAGAACTTAATTGATTTAATTAAAAAAAATTCTCTGACTCTTTTAAGTAACTGAATATATTTCATTTTTCTTTACAATAAAGGCACAAGCTCTTGATTTTTTCTATTTAAACTTAATTATTATTATTCAGAGAGCAATAGATTTTTTTAACAGTCTTTCATTTTCTGAAGAAAAATTTTTGTGAATTCTTTTAAATGCTACTCTAAACAATTCTTAAAGATTTAAAAAAAAATCATTGCACTTCAGTACGAATAAATTCGCAATTTAAATTTCTTTAGCTAACTTGAATAAATGAAACGTTTTCTAAACAAGGAAATTAAAGAATTGATCTGATTTTTAAATCTTTAATACCCTTTTTTTGTCCGAAGTTAAATCTTAAAACATTTAAATGACAAGATTTTGATATTATTTACCGGTATCAAATACCCTTTTGTAAGTTCGCCTGAAACATTTTGAAGAAACAATTCTTCCATTTGGTGAAATTTTTGAATCACTATGTTTATGCAATGCATCTTATAATTAATAAACTTAAATAAATTTCAATTTTGAAAAAGACTTAAAAATCTAAAAAAGGTACTGAACGATAAATATTTTTGAGAATTTATGGTCAAAAGGCTTGTTAGGAAATATGTATCTGGCATCAAACCCATAAATTTGTAAACATTTATGCATACTGAGGGCAGATAAATGTACGAATATTTTCAACATTTTCCCTAAATTATTCATAGAATTTTTGCCCGCAAAACGTTTTGGAAGTTTGTAATCTCTCCTTTTTGCTTTTGAAATGCTTCTGTAATTTCAGATTCAAATATGTTTACTCTAGATTCCAGAGTGGAAAATATGACTTGATAATATTGTAAATTGTTTCTCGTTCTAAAAATATTTATAAGTTGTAAATTTTTCTCCCTTTATATTATGTTATGGTTGAAACAATTGCTGTATGGAAAAGAATGTAAATACTGTACACCAAAATTAAATGGCATTGATTTAATTCTAAAACATAAATACCATTTTGTTGTTAAAAATAAGGATACAAAATAATATGTGCATGAATTTAATCATTTTTGAAAAGTAGAATAAGGGATTTATTTTTCAAGAAATCGCTACGTCAATTGTAGCATTATCTCCTCAGTAAATAGCTATAGTAAAAGTCCATTACAATTGATATTTAAATATTTCAAGGTTACTCGATATTATAAAATTTTTTAAAACATACATAAATAAATAAATCAAAATTCCATTATCAAATTTCCTAGCATATGAACAAGTAAATTATGCGATATATATATATATATATATATATATATTTCACAGCAGAAAGCTTTGTATTTTTCTTTCCAAATTTGTCTCTATTCTAACTATTTTTTAAAAATCCGTTTCATTTATAATATAAAAAACATTTTTTTTCCAGATGCGCCGCATGCAGATCCTTTTCTATTGTACTCTGGATTAGTGTACATTAGATATTTTGCTCTTTACAAGTGACTGAAATTAAATTTATATTTAGAAAAGTAATGAGAAGACATTAGGCGAAAATAAATTCAAGAGAAGAGTATTAAAGATAATTGATTGAAGCAACTTTGTAACTCTCATTTACATTACTGTTGTTACTTATTCATATTCGCATTTACATTTACATTAATAATAAAATTATAAGATTTTATTTATATAATTGCCCCTGGAGTATAAAAATGCGGATAATTAAAAATTACTGTGCACATGCGTTTTTTTAATTTATTGTATATGTAATAAGTAATGCATGGCATAATTTGATGATTTTTTGAAAATATTTTCAAATTGGAAAATTAAATACAATTTCAAAGATTCAAAACATCCCGTGAATTAATATATCTCATTGCAATATTCAGAATACATAGAAAAAGTTAATAATTAATATCATTGAAGGATATTAACAAATTTCCATTAAAAATCACATTTGTAACATTCTCATTTAAAGTCAGCGCGCCAACCAAGCGCCGACCTCCTCGCCAATAAAAAGCACGATGGTAGTACAAGGCTGGCCGTCAGACTGTAAGCATTTGAAACCTCCTGACCGCGAGATTTACTTATGTTTCGTTTGTAAATATAAATATTGACTAAATGTGTGTAATTGTAAATGTAGTGTTTTGTGTTAGTGGTTGTGTATTAAATTCTTTTTAAATTGTCAGAGCCCTTTTTATTGCCTTTACACATTTGATTTATCTGTTATTACAATGTTATCTTTACACACTTAAAAATACTTTTCTTATAAAGGTGAGAAAAAAATATTTGAATCGATTTTCCGGAAAAATATTATTTTAAGCAACTATTATCTACCATTATCGATTTCTTAGTAAGTTAAATGCAATATTGTTCTGCAAAATGTTTTTAAATTTGTCGTGTCTGTAGCGATTTGAGCGTGCAAGTGAGACAGATAGGAATAAAAGGAATATACACTGTGAAACGTGCACACACCTTATAATTTATATACTTAAGGAATTTATTTGCTTCTTACAGAATATATTTTCGAACTCCATCTTTACTTACCCAATTGAATGCTACTTTAAATGGAGTAGAATTGTGAAAAAGATCCACAACGACTAGCACACTAAATGATAGAATCATATCATTTAATATATTAGCAAAACTACTTTTAGTAATTTTTAGAATTTAATCAACAATCTCATAATGTGTGAGTGAAGTAAATGTATATTTTTTATCAGCCTTTCTTAATTTTTTGAAGGAAAAAAAATGTTCTTCTTTTCCAAGATTTCCATAAACTTCGAACAAACAAAATCTTGCCAATCGATTTGATAATAAAATGTTAAAATTTCAGTTTTATTATTTGTTATCAAACAAGAATGAGTCCATTTTTATCAAATGTAAGGAAATATTTTCAAAATTATGAGAAGTTCTGACTCATTGGCATATTATGAAAATGTTACTTTTAGTATTATGAGAGTAAAAAATTCATAGTAATTCGAATTCAGATTAAAATAAATGACAGTCAGCAATTTAAAATACGAAATGAAATTTAAAAATTCTTAGAAAGAAATATTTTTTAGTAAATAAAAGATAACATTAAGCTTACTTTATTTGCATTTCGTTCAAAAGAACAATTAAACTTTTCAACCGATATTTTAATTCTAATCAAATTGTACAACATAATACAGTCTAGACTGGAGTAGAATACACTATCCTAAGAAAATTATATAAAATAGTTATAGAAAATTGCTTTACTTGAACATTTTTCTGGAAAACTAAAGCAAACTAGTCTCTTATTTCGATTGCTTTCTAAAGTTTTATTTTACATTTTTTTAAATTGAGAGGAATAATTGAAAGTTTAAGTATAAAAAAATAAATTAGTTATATTTGTTTCCTTCTGCAATTTTTCTGATCCTATCAGGAAAAAATGTTTCAAGGAAATACGAGTAATTTCGAAAACTTATAATAGTTTCTTTCTTTGGAATATCTAATGATTTAAAATAAACCATTTTCATAAGAATAAATTTCAACGGACTTTTTTTTATTTTCTAAGCAACACCAAGTATAAAAACAGCTTTTAATTTAATACTATAAACAAACATATTTTTCTTGCATATTTCCTTATATATTATGAAAAAATACTGATTAACGCTTGGAATCACAACGCCAATGAAACTAATAATGATTTCTAATTTTTTTCGCTAGAGAAGCAAAAATGATGGGCAGCTGTATAATGAATTTTAAAATAACAAAGATCATTAAAAATGTTGATAAAGTATTAACCTAAAGTTGAAGAAATAATGAGTGTGAATTTTACTTTTTATAAATAAAACGACAGAAAAATGTTTTATTTTAAATGTGCTCTTAATTAAGAATGAAAATAATTAATCATTCTAAAATAATGAAAATTACTTTCTTATGTGTCATTATTATTTAGAGCGCAGTATTTATGATAAATATAAACTCAGTAGGAGTATTTTTATTATCAGGGTTAATATTATATTCATGTATTTTAAAAAAAAATATTTATGACATCTCTGATATTTTTTTGATATTTAATATTAAGAAATGAATATTTATACTTTGTTTGAAAATTGAGATAAAAAAACAGATAGTGAGAGTTATATTATTTAAAAAATAGATATTGAAAAGAATTAATATGTAAAAATTATTTTACTCGTTTCGGGTTAACATTTTATGAAAGAAATGTAGTCATTAAAATTTTATGCCACGTATTTTATTTATTCTACTAATTAGGCTAAACATATTACACAGTTTAAAGTCTCATGATTATATTCAAATTATTTTAAAAACTAAACATTTTGATAAAGCTCTCTGATTATATTGAAATTATTTTAAAAATTAAATTCTTTCATAAAAACTTTTGATTATGTTGAAATTTTATTAAAAAAATTACTTTCATAAAGTGTTTTGATTATTTTGAAATTAATCTAAAAATGAAAAACTTTCATAAAACTTCTTTATTATATTGAAATTATTTTAAAAATGAAGCATTTTCATAAAACTTCTTGATTATATTGAAATTATTTTAAAATTCAAGCACTTTCTTAAAGTTGTTATTTATATTAAGACTATTCTAAAAATGAAAAAAAAACCTTTTATAAAGTCTCTTGATTATATTGAAGTTATTCTAAAAATGAAAAACTTATAAAACTTCTTTATTATATTGAAATCATTTTAAATATCTTTTCAAAAAGTCTTTTGATTATATTAAAAATTATTCTAAAAATGGAAAACCTTCATGAAGCCTCTTCATTATATTGAAATTATTTTTAAATGAAATACTTTCATATTTTTCATGAAAACAATTATCACATAATTGAATTTATTACAATGCATTTGTTTGTCACTTCATATTTTTTCGGCACTTTTTTTTAAGGTCTTAAGAAAGCAAACAAGAATTAGATGTCAATTTATTTGATTCAATATGTCCAGAAAATCACAAGAAAACATGTCACCGCTAAACAATAAGCTTTTCAGAGCAAAATTAATGAGCGCTGACAATCAGTTTGAATCCTTTGATTTGAAGTAGAAGTTCGATTACAACCATTTCTTAGAAAAATGTTATCATTAAAAGTCTAGAGAATGAGTTTGAAAATGCTCTGAAATCGAAGAGACTAAGTAGATTTTAAAGTAAAATCCCCATTAAATATGCTTAAATTATTTTAAAAATGGAAATATTTTTTGAAAAAGTTATCACATAATTGAATTTAATATAATGCATTCATTCTTTATTTCATTATTTTATCTTACATGCTTTCTAGGCCTTAAGTTTGAGAAAATAAGCTAGAGTTTAGTTATCAATTTATTTGATGCATTGAGTCCTGAGAGTCAGAAGCAGACATGTCATAGATGAATAATTAGACATTTCCTAGTAAAATTGATGAGTAGTAACATCCAATTAGAATCTCTTGATTTAGAATAGAAATTAGATCACAATTAATTCTCAATGAAATGTTATCATTAAAATTTCAGAGAATGTACTTGATCCATTTAGAAATCTGTCCAGCTAAAGAAATTTTAATAAAAAACACCAATTGAATATATTGAAATTATTCTAAAAACGAAATATTGTCATATTCTTTTTGAAAAATGTTATCTTATAAGTGAAATTAATACAATAAGTTTATTCGCTACTTCATATTTTTGTAGTCCATTTTTAAATTCCTCGTTATAGAAAAGAACAAAGAGGAATGTAATTATCAATTTATTTGATGTAATGTGCCCAGAAAGTCAAAGGAAAGCATAGCACTTGTAAACAATAAATTTTTTTGCACAGGAATAATGATAGCAACGACCATTCTCTGTATCCTGATTTGGAGTATAAATTCGATTGGTGATAATTTCGCACTTACTTTATAAAATAAAGTAATCTATGTAATATTTAGATTAATTAAGATCATCGGTATTTATTTGTTCAATGTTTCCGATGTTGAAAACTAATCGATATTTACCAATCAATTATCGTCTGCTGAAACAGATTAGCATTTAGGAAAATCTAGTCTCCTTAAATAGTAAAGAATTTATGTATGGTGCTTGTTGACATTCTATAGGTGAGGTAATTTGATAGAGGACTAATAAGGGTTACACAAATATTCTTTGACAAGAAATTCGTGAATTTGCGTTTTGTTCGTCGTTGTCAGATCTTATTTCACAGGTTTCGAAAATACGAGATAAAATATTTTTGTCGCTATTTCATATACTTTGTTCCTAGCCTTATTGCACTCAAGGTTTCTTTTCGTACTGAATCGAAAATACATGTACACTTTTGCATTGTCTTTTTACTTCATGATTACGAATTTTGAGATAGTATTATTAATTTCATTGTTTACCGCCAGATGGAGCTGTAACAATTTTTACCATATATCGCATATTCACTTAAATGTTGCCTTAACAACGTTTGTGGAGCAATTGTCACCGTTTTCAAGTTGATCTGGCGTAGAAGATCTTTAGGGGACATTCGGCAATAAAAAACCTCTTTTAAACAATTTTCCATGAGAATTGGCAAAGACCTCGCAATGCAAGAAAATCTTTAATATTCTGCTCACAATTATTTTTGAACCCATTAACTATACCAAAAACAATATCGATTTTTTTCTCTGAATGTGGTACTTTTTCTACCTACTGTAAAAGAAGGTTCATCCGCTCTGACTGCTGTAATGAGAATGGTACGGTTTTTTTCTGTGTTACAGATTAACACAGAAAAACATCCACTTTATAGATTATTAACACAAGAAGAAACCAACATTGAAAGTGGAGCAGGAATGATTGAAAAGAATCACTTACAGTTTTATCTCCGAAGAAACATTGACAGGGAAATTAAATTCACCATTAGAAATAGAAATTGCTGACTGCCCCTCAAGCACATTTGGTGTTTCATATTCACTGACCAATGAAAAAACAGCATTATACACCCAAAACATTCATCTGTATATTCTTTGAAGCTTTTTATTAAAGTCATTATTATAATTTACATTAGGCACTTTTTCTTGCTTGTTATTTCATCATCTTATACTAAAAAGTATAAGGAACTATATTAATTTTTCATTATTTTCAGTTATTACTATTTAGACTATTAATGTTTTAATATTAATAATATTATAGATTCATTTATTATTATTCTATTTTTTTCACTATTACGAAGAAAATATTTATATTAATCAGTTAAAAATTTCATTAAATTTCTTGTTATTTATATTTGCAATTTCTATAAATACTTTTTCTGTGCAATTTTATACATAAATATTCTGATTAAAATAAAAGTGCCTTATCATGACCATAAAGCCTTGAGCGATGGAAATGCTTACAAGTACTGAATATGATATTGCATTATGCTTTGTTATTTCCTGGAAAACATACAGAGTCACATACTTTCAGAAAGGAGAAATGGATCAAAGCAAATTGCACACAATGAGGATTTAATACGGACATTTAAGAGAAACAGAAAAAAATCTGATTTAAATAGTAATGATCCGATTTCAAAGATCAGGATTTCATAAAGGCATTAGAATATTCTTGCAATTAGTCTGAAGTTTTTGGTTTATAACTTTTAAATTTTGGAAAGTTGTGTTGGAAAAATTAATCTTTCTTCAATAAGAATCATTTCATAGATAATAGGATATGAAGAAAAATTTTGCAGCAATTAATTCTTACAATTAAATAGAAATTTTTTTTTAGATCGCTTAAATTTTGGAAAGCAGATTTAGCAAAATTAATCTTTTTTTAATGAGACTCGTTTAATTAATAGTGAGGAAAAACATTAATTTTCTTCTGTTAATTTGTCTTCTGAGATTTCGAGAAAAAAGGAGAAATTTGCTTATAATTAAATTACTCTGTATATATTTTTTTAAAATTATTGTAATTTTAATGAATTAATAAAAAATAACTTTATTTATACTTCAAAATCCTTTTTTTACTATGCTTAAACAATGCATTGTGCTGGAACTGAAAATAAAAACTAAAATAAAAATTAAATAAATAAATAAAACTAAATATAATCAGGGAAATAACTTTTTAAATTTTTTAATACTTCCGAAGTGTTTATAATGTGTATTCCCTTATTCCTTACATCATGCGGGCTCTAAAAAAATTTGTAATATATTTGGATGAGAAACAAAGAAAACACCTTTTAAATTGTGTAATTTTGAATGTGTTTTTTCTTGAATGAATTGAGAATTGCGTTCTTAAATAAAGTAGATGTCGAATTTTCTTCTCCAGTTTCTATAAATATAATGTGCTCATTGCTGTTATTTTTTATAACACATCTAATTTTAGCAACACCTTGACAAAAAGCATAGTAAGATGTGAATTAAGATCAAAGCAAACACTAATAGCATGGACCTTTATTTGAGTGTTTTGCACAATTAAGTTTGTTCCACTTTTGTTGTCAAAGAATTAAATTACGT
Source organism: Argiope aurantia (assembly GCA_026543865.1). NCBI lineage: Eukaryota > Metazoa > Arthropoda > Arachnida > Araneae > Araneidae > Argiope > Argiope aurantia. The sequence continues at coordinate 179,423 of JAPMOR010102616.1, read as the reverse complement.
GTATATTGAATTACTCGTGAAAGTTATTGATTCTTTTTATTGTTAATCTGAGAATGTTCTTATAGGATATAAAAAAACCCCTATTTATTTGCTATCGAAAAAAATTAAATAAATATGCAGAGTTTTTAATAGGCAGGCTAAATAAATCAATTGAAAACACTCATTTTATCACAGAACTTTAGTTCATTTTTTAAAAAGATAAATAAATTATTTATCAATTATTTGTTTATGAATTCACAAAATAAAATATTATATGAATTCACAAAATAAACCTTTATGTTTTTTTTCCTGTTATGATGAGAAAGAATATAAAATAGAATTAATAACAGCGAAAAATTTTAATTAATTATACCTCTAAAATTTTTCATTTCTTTCATTTCATTCTTTTATCGCAGAATATTTCTTACATGATTATTTATATTACTTTTTTACTAATAATTGATTTTATTTTCTAGAATGTGTCACACACAATTAAATTAACTCATAAGAATTTTTTATATATTTACATTAACTGCAGCAATTGATTCCATAAATTAATGTCTCAACTCAGCATGTCAGTTATCTTTCATAATATTTGATGGTAAAATGTTAATGTTATCAAAATTTAGCACCAAAAATTCGAGACTAAATTCTCTAAGAGACCAATAATAGTCACAATACGATTTACGTGATCGATAAATTAGTTTTTAAAGAAGGTAATCTATATTTTTTACATATACTCAAATTCATGTAAACTATGCTGTGATCAAAAGTCATGTAGAAGTTCGGCGTTCTAGAATTTAGTTGCAAATATTATATGCATTGAAAATCAGCCAACCAGTACACACACTCAGATCCCTGTAGATAATTAAAGTTAAGTTAAATCTTGATACATCTTAAAATAGAAAGTGAAGTACCAATAGAACAATTCTTCGGATGGATAGAAGCAAAGATTTCACCTCTCCCGTATATATCTTCTGTATATACCTGTATAAACCGTTTTTAACAATTTTGTAATAAATCAATAAATTTAATGAAAATGCTAGTAAATTCAGATATTTCACTCTTTGAAGTATTGGGAGTGTATATTAATAGTACATTAAGCTGAAATGTACCACATTAACACCTTAGGTCCGATAACCATCGGCAAAAAATAATAATACAGCTAGAAAAAAATGGAGAATTTTGGAAAAGGGGAATAGTTTTTAATATTGTGATTCTTCGCATGGTAGCTCATGGATTAGCAGTATAGTGATTAAATTTAACAAATCGAATGATGACAAAATTATCAAATATTCAAAGAAAATTATTTCTCTAAGCGTTTAGAGCCTATTCCCACAGCATCATTGCATATGATATTTGTTCTCCAATCATTCTTAGCGCATAGTGATTGGAACTCAGTATAAAACGAGACTAATAATTCTTTGCTATTTATTTCATGGAATTTCTCAGATTTCCCACTTCAAAATCTAGAGAGAAAGAGAGCAGGAGAGTCTATAACCTTAGTCTATGTTTAATTCGAATCTTGTTGGAAAATAACAGCAACAATATTAGCAATCGCACAAATCAAAATGCATTTTTCGAATAGTTCAAAACGTAGAAACAAAGATCAGAATTTTGTGTATTTTTGAATAATATTCGGTCACGCAAACGGAAAGTAAAATTCAATGAATACCATTAAGTTTTTCAGGTGGAATTTTTTATCATCAAGGGAACTATTAATTATGTAAAATGCAAACATTCAACAGAACAGTTACGTTTCATGTAAACAATAGAATCAATATCTTACCAGGATATAATCTTAAAATACTAATGAAATATAAAAAAAACATCCAGGAACCTGTTATCAAAACCCTGTTATAATATAAATCGAAACGCTTACTTGCTGGCTATCAAAAAGTGAGAAAGAAGTGCATCAGAGCACGAATAACCTTCCCGTTTAATCTATTTTCCGAAACCTTTCATTAAAAGTATCGAGTGGAATGAACGATAGAAGAATGGAATATAAATTCCAACGAATGAATAGACTAAAAAAGTGGCAGACTTATACCAGGATGATGTCGGTATCAAACATCGATTCTACTTTAAAGTGGTTCAGCACTCTTCTAATTGAAATTTAGGGAAAAATTATTTTCTTCTCAGAGCATGCCTCGTTATCAATTTATTTAGAAGTTTGAAATATATTTATAATAACATCTGCATCAGTAGGTTAACAACTGTATCATTCATAGGGCTAATTCTAACTAAGAAGCAAAGTAGCAGAAGAGAAAGGCAAAGAAAAGAAAGAAATAATGTTTGTAAAGTGGGATACCAAATTCCTTCCCAAGGCAGGAAACTGAATTCGTGAATTTTTATGGTCTTCTCTTACTTTTGCATACTAAACTGGTATAAATAAACTACCTTATATAGGAGGATGTAAAGCGTGTAAAGCGGCTTAGCAATTTTCTATCCCGCCGACAACAATAACAGCAAAGTCTAGTACCCTATATCATAACTATGGATGGCCAGCTCAATGCATTATGCGATTATGCATGCATAAAACTGTATGCGTAAGCGTAGCCAGCAGAATATTTTATATCTAAATTTATATCTAAATTTGCACCAATTTTTTTATGTGGGTTCTCATGATAGATATGTACTGTTTTATAATAAATAGTTTCACAACTGCCTAAATGATTAAAGAATCATTTATTCTGATTACATATTTCCAGGTTGTACAGAGAGGTCCTATATATATATATATATATACCACAGTAAAATTAATTTGAAACAAATAAGTTATGAAAAATATATTTGAATAAATGCATATCACATTTTACGATAAATAAAGATGAAAGTTTGAGATAATTATTCAAAAATATTTTTCTTTATATGCTGAATTAAATTTTGACGGGTTTATTCAATTTAAAATCTATTTAGAAGGAATAAAAGAACCAATATGAAACAAAATAAATCTTAATTTTGTAATACGAATAAGTTATTTTGTAAAATAATTTTTTAATCCTATAATTATATTTAAAGATTAATTTTTATCTCTAAGATCTCTAATTTTAACTCTAATTTTTAACTTCATTTTTTAAATTTATTAAAGGCATAGTTGATTAGTTACTATAGTCTAGTGAATTATAATTTGAAATACATCGATAACATTATCGGAATCTTTTATTGCGTTCGAATATATGGGATTTCAGAAGCCCGTGAGCAATAATCTAAATCAAAGTATACTTTTATTCTTCTCTTAGAACAAACAAAGGAATGCGAGAAATCGTTCCATTCCTCATTATGAGTCTTCTAATGATGACTCCATTATCATTTGGAGGAACGAATGAATACATGGATCTTTTTTTGGTTTGCCAAAGCGATTATTTGACATTTCTGACTTTTGTCTGTTGTTGTTTGAGATGTCTGCTACGAAATGCCATAGGCCATTGAGGAGTTCTATATTCAAGCTAAAAGATTTTATTCTGCGAAAAGAATATTTAAAAGATGTGTAATTAGCTATCTTCATATTGAAGAGTTCTGCTAATTTCTGTGTTTAAATAAAATGTAGAAAAGTAGTTGAGAGAATGACTAAAATCTATTATATTAAAAAAAATATGAAATAAAACAGCGTAACAGCTAATAGAGAAGAACATTAAAGCAAGTATTTTGTTTTACTAATTTTTATAAATTAATGACTCCGTAAATGCTTTATAAAGTTTATAAGAGTGCTTATATTATTGAAAAAATTATAATGTTTTCAGAAAGAACTATACAGAGAAGAAGTATTGTAATCATACAAAAAACATAGGAATATTGAATAATTTTCTTCTTTTCTGGCATTTTAGAATCTGAAAAAAAAGAAACATATTTGAAAACATGTATGTTTTTCGGTCTCATCTGTTAAATATTATATATAAAAAATGCAAAGAAGCATAACTGAAAAATTTTGTTTATGGCATCCACACGAATATTTTCCAATTTTGACAAATTTGGACAAACTCTGGTAATAGAAGACTTATTAAAATATACTTCAAATGGCTTTCTTTATATTAAATTCCATTCGCATTTATCAAAGAATGATAGAATATATGCTTGAATTTATTTTAAATTTCCAACCCACAAAATATATGTATTACATTTTCATGGCATTTTGTTATTTTATTCTTGAGTGCATACTTATGGAAATTTGTAGAAATTGAAGAATTTATTATATGTTTCCTGATTACTGTGACAATGTTATAACAATATTAGTTGATATTATGTTGATTATTGTTGAGATGAATTATAAAGGTTATTTAGTATAACCAAAAAAATTAAATATTTTGTTTATAAATGACGTGTTAAAAGTTATTTCTAGGTTAACTTGAATAAGAGAATTATATTTGAAATCTGGAATAATGTCAATTAATTATTTATATATACTGTGCACTATTCATTCGAAATGATTAGATTTCAATTTTCTATTAAATTACTGACCTTTGAATAAACATAAGTTATTTGCTTTGGAAACTATATCAAGAAATATTATATTCAGCTTAGTATCTAATTATGCAATCAGTAAATAATCACACAGATAATTCAATTATTGTAGCTGGTGAGTAAAAATGAACATGAAGGGCATAATCTTAATTATAATGTCCAATTAATCTTGACGTATCATAGAGTGTCAAACAAAAAATATGAGACAAAGGTCAGCTATACTAAATAATTTGATAGTTTTATAATGAAAGACAAAAGCGTCAAGAATTGTGGAATGTTAACTAGAATTCATATTTTTTATTTAGTTATTTATTAGCTGCCATGTATACTTTAAAAATCGTAATGAATAGCGATGGAGAATAATGTAATAATATTTCCATGTACTGATTTGTTGTGCTTACCAACCGCTTTTGCATATGGAAAAGCCAGGCATGAAAGATCTGAGCAATAAATAAACTGAAAGTTCCTCTGGATATATTGAATGCATTTAATTGCAATTAAATCTATTGTGTATAAGTTAATGCTTGTGATGTTCTCGATAAAGAATTTTTTAACCATCTTATATTGGTATAAGCATTAAAACTAGGAAAATTTATAGCCTTACACCTGTTATGTTCATTTTATGCTTGAACATGCTTAATGATGTCCCATGATATTATAGAACCATTAAAAACTAAGTGTCTGGATAATTAATTTTAATATAGACGTTCAAATCACAAAAATATTTTTTGTATAACTTTTAACAAAAAATTCCATTGTTAAACTGAAATTCAAACTCATTTGTAAAATATTTAATCGCTTGCTTTTCATCCGTTTTGATAACTAAGAGAGAAGATTTTATGTAATATCTATATATGTGGAATATGAAAGTGAAGTTAAAGTAAGAGCTAAAAGATAAGTTTTTAATAGCACTCTGATATTAAATTTGATTCTTTTCAATAGCTTTACAGACAACCGACAGAATGAAGTTGAAGTCATTAAAATTGCATAGCTTTTCACAGTTTTAATTGCCAAATTATTTTTCTCGGGAATATATAAGTATATTAAGTTATGCATAAGAGATTTAATTGAAAGTAAGCATTAGTAATAATCTGAGCAAAAAAGCTGATCCTCAAATGTAGCGAATCCAAAAGTATGATATACTATTTCCAACTAAATTTACAATAACTTTATGAATAGCATATAAATTAAAAAATGAAATTATTAAAACCATGCAAGTTAACAGCAAAATTTAGTTTATAATAAGTGTAACCGGAAAAGTGTTTTCTTATATGTGCCAATATCACGCTCCTGAGTTGTAATAATGTTTTAAGGAAATCTTCAAATCTATTTTAATAAGCAGATTTGTTAAAAGATAAATCTTGAAACTATCATACATGAGAAAGTTGTATTTGACCCAACCTTTGTAAATGACGATTAAGGGAACATTACACAAAGTATTGCGTGTGTGGAACAAATAATAGTATGTTCATTCATAATACATTTTTAAAATAATGAAATCTTTGAATGATAATGATATTTGAATGATTTTTTATAGACCAGTAATAATAAAGAAACAATTAAAAAATAAAAAGATAAATTAAAGATTTTAATGATTCTTCTTTGAAAATTAGCTATGTATTCCTACAAGTTTCATAAAATGAAAGATTATGTATAATTCTTATCTTTTAAAAGTAGTTATCTGTATTATTTAATATTCTCTATATATAATTTAATATCTCTGTCATTTAATAATAGAAAAAATAAACATATATCAAAATTAACTCTCATTATAGATAGAAGGTGTTAAAAGTAGGTATGAAAGTAAAAATTAAAACGCATATCATTCAAAAATAAATATAAGAATATTTTGCCTTAGTTTAGTCATTATTTAATATCTTATTTGGAAGTAAGACTGGAGCAATTTTAGATAGCCTGATAATTTTAAATCCTCTCAATTGACGAGGGCGACACCAGAAGCAGCAGACTTCGTTCAAACTTCTGAACAATACGGGTGGGAGTGTATTTGAATCCACGACGTTAGCTTTAACACACGAATACTTGGCTCACACACACGGAGGATCACATTGGTAATGGGTTCCAAATAATGAGTACTCCTACTCTGAAGCCTGCAGAAATGCCTGATCAAAATAATTTTGGAGATAATGTGTGAAAAAAATTTTTAAAGCAGTTTCAGATTTCAATAATACTGCATTTAATTTAAAAAAATATCGATCATTGAAAAAAATAATATCTGCTGAAGTAATGATTGGCAAAGCACACAAGTTCCGTTGTCTGCCATAATTTGATGTTTAAAAACATTTTTTAGAGCCAGATGAAAATTAATTTATGCATAAACGATTGAAGAATGAGTTTATAAATATATGCAAAAGAGAAAAATATTCCCTAGCGAACCGTCTGGTCACAGAGACAAATAATAATCAAATTAATTAAAATTTAGCACCATAACTCTTTACTTTCAGATTAAAATAAATAAATGTACTTGAAAAAAATTAGAAAATTCATTAACTATTCCTAACTACTACTTGCAACTTGATATATTATTACATATTTAATTGCGCATCACATTGCAACTCTTCTCCCCTGAAATGGAATCTATCTAACCACTTCGATCTTATAATTTATCGCTTTGTTGCTCTTATCTTGCGATTATTGCAGTATAATTATGGATACCATTTACATATTCAGGGTAATCTACCTCATGGATTGCAAATGACATCTAATCTGAAAGCTATTTGAGCCGAAAGTCGATATGAATGTCATGGCAGCTTCCTGTCTAATTAGCTCACAGTTTCTGAAATGCTATATGGCGGTAGCTCTCAACAACGATAGATTTGGCATTTCGAAATGAGGATTAACTCTCTTTCATTTAGTATCAGATCTGAAAATCAGGAAGCACAAAGGATAAACAACGTTTATTGAATGCGCATCTCGCATGTGGATTTTGCTTCTCCAATTACGAAATGATGTTATTTTACAATAATAAATGTTCCGTCTATGATTAATCACATCATTTTAAATCAGCATTTACCTTGTAATTGTTTTTGTAATTTTTTATCGTCCAGATGATATGATCTTAATGCATTAAATTATGATGTCACACAATGTATGGTAAACAATCTTGTTCTAGCTCAAGAATAAAAGAATTAGATATCTAATTATAATGAAAAGAAAGCATGTAGTTAGCTTGATATATGTCGAAGTTGTTGCATGGTATTGTTAACAAACGAAATATTGAGTTACTTTTCCAAAATATCCTAACTGATAATGTAAAGTTTTATTATTTTCACAGTTTCGAAATTTTCGTACAGAAAGTAAATTGATTCCTTCTGTAATTTCCAGCTTAATGCTTTAAAACCACAAGTAAAATTGCATTTATGTCTGAGCATTTGCTTTGTGTTTGGAATTTATTTTGGAACCTTGCCATTTTATTTATTTATTTCATTTATTTTTATTAAAAATCTCATTGTACATTTTGCGTAATTCAGTGTTACTATCACAATTTGCTTGTATTTTTTTCGTAATTTCCTTTTTATACTTCAAATTCTCAGAATACGGTTAGGGCTTTACATCCTTTTGGTTGACTTTCTTTGTGCAAGTAATTAAATGAACAGAAAAGCCAACTTCCATCATGAAAATGTAAAATGAGTTACGAACGAAACAAGAATCAACCATTGTTTTAAATGAATAAATAATTTTTCAGCAATATTTTTTTTAATTATTTAATATTTTTTCATGTTCTTTAGTAAATGGTATTGATTGATACTTATTTCTTTTTTGAAAAGACCTAAAAGTTTAAAAAAGTACGATTTACAAGTTTCAAGAAAGCAATTTATTTTGAAAAGTAAGTTTTCCCCGCAAAATAGTGATTCAATGCAATTAATTATTAAATTAATCAACCAATCATTATATTAAATTAGTTTTCATAATATATGCTTTTATATCACGAAAAATTTAATTTTTTTATATCTTAATCCTCTTTTTTTTAATTCAAAGAAATTTAGAAATTAAAGATTGTTGAAAAAGTGCTTTTAATTGATAAATAGTATGGTTCAGTTTCTGCTTTCATTCTTGTAATAGACAGTCCTTGATTATAGTATAATAAAAATATAGCATAATAATTTCATATTTTATAAAATTTATTTAAATATTTTTAATTTTACAGGAAAAATTTGGATTATATAATTATCTGTAAAGACTTTTTAGAACTCAGTTTTTTAAGTTGTAAAACATTTTCAGAATTTATTAAAAATATGTGATTGTTTATAGTTTGGATTATCCTTTTTAAAAATTAAAAAAAATGTTAAGGTTTGCATCTAAATGAAATAATAAGATGCGGATTCAAAATGATATATAGAAATTTAATATCAGTATGTAAAACATACATAATTACGAATAAGTAAAAATAAGTCAAATAATAATGTATTATTAAAAATAATTCGTGACTCATTATTTTCTTATTTATTTTGAATTCTTTATTTGCTATTATTTTTTTTAATATTTGTATAATATCAAATATTCATATAATATTTGTTTGTATTTTTAAAGAATACATAAATTTCTAATATGCAAATTTTCAACATAGAATAGTCATAACTGAAACAAGTTTGTCTCTAAATATATATAAACATTTATACATAATTTTCTTTTTCAGTTTTTAAGACAGATTTTAATTTTTCAAAAATATTTTAAAAATTATGACAAAGAAAGCATAAAGTTTGCGCAAAAACATAAAAAAAATTATTTTATTTTACCTATACACACTTTATTCACTAAGAAAAAAAAAATGTTTTTTTTTTTTTTTGTTACGAACCAAACGACAACACTATTTCCTGCCTATATAGAGAAATTTGTTATTTGTTCTTAGAAATTGGTTTGAACAGGTGGTAGCGATGGTTCCTACAGGATAAATATTAAAGAAAGATATATATTTCCAACAAGGCTGTCTAAAACATCGATACATATATCGACAAAATATAGAATTCCCTTGCTGTATCGGAAAAACTCGTTAGTGAATCAACTACAAGCATGCGAAATATACATAATATTTTTTATGTATTTCATGTCATTGTTATGAAGTACATTTTATTAATACACGGACAGATAGGTAATTACAGTGTGAGAAAATGATGTAGCTATGACTAAAAAAAACAATATTACGAATTTATTTTTCGGAACCATTTTCTAAAATTTTGTGTATTATAATTAGCAAATGTTTATAATAACATAATATGTGACAGTTACCAAACGAATATAAAAACATAATATGTTACTGTTACTGAAAGTTTATAAAAATTTAATATATTACAGTTACCAAACGTTTATAAAAACGTAATATATTATAGTTACCAAGCGTTTTTAAAAATATATTATAGTAACCAAACATTTTTAAAAACGTAATATATTATAGAGACCAAACGTTTATAAAAACGTAATATATTATAGTTAAAAATTGTTTATAAAAATATAATATATTACAGTTACCAAATCTTTATAAAACATAATATATTATAGTTACCAACATATAGTGTAAAACGTTATTTCTTTCGATTTAATTTGAAATACTTGTATAACTATTCCGTATCTTTGTATTTAAACTCATTAAATCTTAATAGCATTTGGTTGCAAATTCTACAAAAACACATAGTTGCTATATATGCTAAAAATTAATGAAAATCAAATTCTACAAGAATACATAGTTGTTATATGTCCTAAAGGTTAATGTGAAGTATCTTCATCTTGGTAATCTTACATATACAATAAATTTCTATGCTATTACTGGCAGATTGTTCATTTATTCTTAAATTAGTAAAAGTGTACGGAATTTATAAGAAAAAAGATACCTTCAAAATTATATGCTTTTCCGTAAATTCCAAGTTTGACATGGAACATTTTAACCATATATTTGAATTTACCATGGATTTAATGGGTTTAAAATTTAAATCTTTGCTTAAGAACTTTTATTCTCAAAATAATATATCATGAAGATAAAGTAAAAATATGAAATTTATACATAGTGTTAACCTTTCATGGCGGACTCTGAAATATAAATACATTAGATATTTAATGTTTCAGAAATTTTAACGCCCACTCATGCGCATGCACACACACAAAACTTATCCAGAAATTTCAGGAAATCAGTTAGTTAAGTTGCAAAGTTTACAAAATTATCATAATATCTTATAATAACGTATGACTTTAATTGTCAATTTCACGCATAGCTTTGTTTTCATAATTCTCTTTAAAGTTGCAAATAATCAGTGTACTGTGTGTATGCAGTACATTCAGAATTCTAACGAACATAAATTCTGCATTTTTGAACAAGCCAAACATTATTCTTACAACAGCATCATAATTCAGAAAAAGGTTAAAAATTATATATTAAAATTTTTAAACAGAAAAAAAGGGAAATTGCATCTAAAAAGTAGATCGTTTTTTTTATCTTCATAAAATTTTGAATCTCGAAGTTTAAAGATTCACTATCGAAATTTAGCTAATCGCTCTTTCTTTAACCGGTATAGCTTGTCACAGAATATTACTGCAACATCTGTTATATGTGTTCTTAACCAATATTTATCACAATTATTCTGTCACTGCTGCGTAAAAAATGATTTCAAATTAAAGTGACTGTTTATTGCTGAAATTCTTTTCCCAAATAAACTACCGAGGATAATTTCCTGAAACTTTCTTGAGTACTATCCAATAAAGATCTTATTCTCCTTCTACCGTATCAAGTTGGGAGGGTTGGGTAAGGTCACGAAAGGAATTGTCTGGCATTTGAGAAGGCAAACAATAGTTATGAAATATAGATCTTTGACATGAATCTAACATTTTTACTGAATCTATAGTGCGAAAATATACGCCTTTTGACGCCTTTTCACTGATGATGAATTAAAATCTGAAACGGAGCTACAAATAAATGTATGATATATTGAATATCTTTTACTTAAACTATTGTTTTTATGAGTTACTGTGATTACGTATATTCGAAGGTATAGATAGGCATATTGTGAACCGTTTCACTGATTTGTCTCGAAAATTCATAAAAATCGACTGTTTAGATGTTACACATGCGCACCAAATTTTATCTATCTAGCTCTTTGAGTTTTGTAGTTTTCGTTTGAGACAGATAGACTTCCTGTGAATGGTTTTTGTTTAAAATTAGATAGAAATTTACAAATTGTTCTTAAATTTTATACTACATACCAAAATACAGATTTTTTTTCGAATTTAAGGAGGTTAGAAGACCATGGAGATTCGTCGAAATCTCGAATTCGATTTTTTGACGATTATAATACTTTTTCTAAACTTTTTATATGAGAAAATATTAAAATATATTAACTTCTCAAGTTAAGTCATGTAAAAAGTATTAACTTCTCTATCTAGATATTTTTACATTATTAATTATGTAAAAAAAATAAAACTGTGTTAATATGTCGTATTTTTTTGATTATATGAAAATCTGCAAGATTTTTCAATTTAAACAGCTTATTGATGAGAATATTTTTTTTTCATTAGTGAGGTTTATCATAGTAATCAGTGAATAAAAACAATAAAAGTTAACACTACTTCAAATATAGGCTGCAATCAAATTTACAACCACAATAAAAAAAGCGAAACTGAAATAAAAAAAATTAATTCTTGTATTAAAAATAAGGTTATGTTTATTTTATTTCTTAAAACTTTCTAACTTTCAAAAGATATTGGAAAAGGATGGGAAATTTGTGAAGCATCGAGAAATATGGCAAAAACAAATTTTACTTCTGATATTTAAAAAAGACTTTCAATTCAAGGAAAAAGTGACAAAAACATTTAAAAAAATGGACCAATAATTAATATTAACAGTTGGGCAGTCCAAAAGTTAAATTTTATTGAAGGAAGAAATAATCTATTCTCATCTTTCGTTCCTTTATTTCATCTTATTGATTAAAAAAAATTAAAACCTATAAAAAACTTTTGAATAAAAATAATTTAAATGTAAAGTATTCATGGAAGTTTTAAAAAACTGGGAAAAAAACCATTCCTGACACCATAGCATATTTTTTTCTCAATAATTATAGGTAGCTTTTGATAACATATTTTTTACATATAAATTCAATCTTTAGCATTAATTTTTGTGGTTAAATACATTTCATTTTTTATTTTCCTCCATTCAAGCATCTGATCCTTATTTCGGAAAATTTTAAAATAAGTAATATCCTCCTATACCTAATGAAAGTTAATAGGGAATTTTCAATGATTTGTAATCTCTATTAGCATTCTCTATTATTTAGATTTTTGAAATCTGAATAATGTTATGGGAAATACTATTCGACGTTGAAAATTTCAACAATCTCAATAACGAATGACATTGTTTTATTCTACATGAAAAAAAGAACGCAGTTAACAAGATACAGATGAAGCATGCTCAAAATAGTCCTTTTAGAAATACACAATACACAAATAGCAAATCACTATTAAACCACGTTAACAGTTTTCATTTCAAATTTCGAAACACAGAGCTCTTTCAACTACTCGCTAAAGCCCAACAAATATACTCATTCTATCGATTCGACTCCCTAGACTACTGACTACGCCTCGAAAGTATTCCAGATAAAACTCAGGAACTCAATAAATAATGGGATATCCCCAAGATTCTACAATACACAGCAACCTCCATTTTTTAATAAAATCACCAAATTCTTCGTTAAGTCCTAGGACCATTGATTAAGCGTCTATTACGATATCTTCAAAACTATCTTTATTACTAGGAAACTAAAAGCTCAGAGAAGCAATATTACAAATCAATAACAGCAATGAAATATTTGTTTTTTGGTTATCATTCTATCTGTAACAGGATAGATTTTTGATTCATATTATGAAAGATGCCAGCTTCCTTAAGACAATCCAAACGTAACGGACAAACTTAGATTAATAAAAATTAATAGTAGGTTTAGCTAATAATTTAGTAATTAGCTAATATTATTAAGATCACATTACGATTTGATGATTAAAATGGAATGTTAAACATCGAATTGCAGTAAAAAAATTAACACACATAATCATGTATGTCAATTTTTTTATTGAAAATTTCTTCATACACTCAGATTATAAAATTTATAGTGCATACATAGAATCCATCACACCCATCTTCATTTCTATAATAATGACTACGACTTCTTCGATGGAAGATTATTTCACATCAAGAAATGAATTATTTGAATTAGTCATGTGGATTAATCGAATTTAAATCGCTTTAAAGTAGATTGCTCTTTTAAAAATATTTACAAGAAATTTAATAAAATTTTGATAAAGTTATCGCAAATTTTTTAAGAATTGAGTCAAAAATTAGAAATTTTAAAAATAAAGACCACATACTTTTCGTAATCATTGAAGGAAACTGACACTATAGATATTATCTCATTTAAACCTTGCATTTTTTTCATACTGGTATTAAAGATTGTGTAGCAACTGCTTCACCTGGTTGGAGAATGAGTCTGCTGAGATCAGTGATGTTACGAGTCAGAGAAGTGTGAGGATCCGTGTTAAGTATGTAAACGTTTGACAGAAATAATGATGTAATGTTCCATATTATTTTTTGCTATAAGATGCTTCATAGTTCATAATTTAGTATTTTTATCTATAATTGACAGCTCTTGACTATGTTTTGTATGTGTGCAGTGTCCAGCTTAAATTTTGAAAGGAAATTTTAAAGCGTATGGAGATTCACCGGTGTGCTACCATGATTAAAACAGTACAATCATTTAATTTATATTATAACAAAAATACCCACATAACTTTAAATTGATTATCACAATATTTTATTCATTCATTTGGCGAATCTATATCATAAAGTTCGAGAAGTATTTATTATATACTTCTTAGAACATCAGAAACTGCCATTTTTGAATTTTCTAAATTTGCACATAAATCTTTCTGAAAAAAAAAGGAAATTATCGTAATAGAAATTCGTTTTCAGAAATTGTATGATGCTCATGTGATAAAATTGATTATTCTTTCTTCAGTTTTGAATAAAGTAATTGGAAATTCAATGCATGAAGTAATTATTCCTTTTTAACATTATTTTTTCAGATTTTGAGAAGGTATAAAATTGTTTAATTATTAAGTGTTTTATATTGTTATAGAATTTATTTTGACTATTTTTAATATTTTACTAGGATATCAAAATGTTTAATTTATTAAAATGCTTTAAAATATTTTAAAACATTTGTAAAACATTTTATGTATTTATGTATAAAGGGCTTAAAAACATTTTGTAACAGTTATGCATAATTATGTTAAAATTTAAAATAATTATGCATAATTATGTTAAAAAATAAAACAATTATACATAATTATGTTAAGAATTAAAATAAATATGCATAATTATGTTTAAAATTCTAACAAGTATGCATATTTATGTTAAAAATTAAAACAATTATGCATAATTATGTTAGAAATTAAAACAAATATGTATAATCATGTTAAAATTAAAAAATATGCCTAATTATGTTATAAATAAAAACAAATATGCTTAATTAAAAATTAAAACAATTAGACATTATTATGCTCCCCAGTTAACAATATCTTTATTAATTTAAAATGTTGTTAATTGCAATGAATTTCGTTTCGTGTTTCATATTGCATTGATTAAAAGTTGTAAACTTACTCACAGAGAAATTAAATGAAACATAATTTCTGGAAATAAATATTTTCCTATTCTCTTCATAGCAAACCTTCTTATATTTATTATTTTTTATTAGTATCTGCACCTAAACTTCAAAAATATGCATACAAGCATGTTTGGCGTATTTCAATTTTATATGCAGACAATCTTTTATTACGCTTTTTGCAGGGGACAAATTTTCGCATATGAAAACGCAAAGGAATGTGTTTTTATATTAAAGAATTCTGGGAAAAAGAACATTTCTGAAGATTTAAAATGCGAATCAAGTATAAAAACATGAAGCTAGAAATATTTCTTCATACGAAAATTTCCACTGGCATCCATTTTGTGTTCAAACATGAAATGGGATCTCTTGGTATTTTACAGAAAATAGATTTCTTTCGTCATTTCTTCATGCATAAAATACCTTACAAGTGGGAGTTCTCTTGTGTATAAAGAGCTATAACAATAATAGAAATTGGCTCTTTCTACAGGTAAAAAGCGCTTAATAAAAAATTAAACTAATTGATGTAACGTTTCTTAATAAAATAAAGCATATCTAACATAGTAAAAAATATTGTAATTATAGAACTGAAATATAATATGAATTCTCATATTTTCATTACAATACGTTATTACAATCTTTTTGGATTATTTATATTTTAAAATATTAAATTTTTTACATTGACAAGAAAAAAAAAACTTGAAGATGAAGAAAATTCAGTTATAAGCGAGACTTTGTAATACCACTGTTTCTTTTCCACGTAGTTTAGTCAGTTAGCTTGGAATTATTTATGGAAGTGTTATGTAAGAAATTTAACAGGCATATCGTTATTTAATTATCATAATACACACCTCAATTTTCTATATTACAGAAATAATAGAGTTTTTCGCAATCAGTAATGAATACAAAAAAATTTTGCTTACATAATTACAAAGTATACAAAAGAAGTTGTAATTAATTGTTCAAAAAACCGGAATTTGAGATATTGACTAATTTCCACTTTTCATAACTCTTAGAGTCTGAAAAACGCATTTAAAAAATTATGTCTGTCTGTAAAATACAACAAATCAAAACTGTTTGGAGCTAGATAGACGAAATTCTATCTGAGAACATTTACAACTTTTATAGCTAGTTATATTAACATTCCGTTTTAAAGCTGCACTAAGGCAATTTTGAGACTGACCTCGTAATTTTGAACAGCGGTCTTACGACACCTGAGCTGGTACCTCCCTCTCCAAATTTCCACACTATACCAGCGTGAGGACGTTTGGCCTCGACTCGCTTACATGACGGTTCTTCGGTAGAACAGTGTCTCGAACTTGAAACCCTCCGGTTCTGAAGCCGAGAATTTACCACCAAGCCATCGCGCCCTTACAACTTTAATGATTTCTATTATAATTTTGAGCGAAATTCATTTACAGGAAGTTTATTTGTCTGAAAATAAATGAGTGTAATGACAACAAAGTATAAAGAATTATATGATACGAAATCCTTCAACGGATTGATTGTCTGTCGATTTGCACAAAATAGTATATAAAAACACATAATATTGATAATTCATAAACAAATAACTTGGATATTTAAATTTAATACATAATTTAAGTATCTAAATGTGTATTCCTATTAAATTTTGAATTGAAATCACCAGAGAGTTCATCTTTTTTCTCTCTGTAATTTCTGTAATTTCAAATTCTACTTACTAAAACTCAAAACTTATTGATTTAAATAAAGGAAATTTGGTATTTGATCTTTCTATTAAAATTCTAGTCAAGTATTCAATTTTGCTTTCTTTCCATCGAAAAAGAGATGATTAAAATATTTATTTCATTTTCTTTGCTGAAGCAAAAATCTATCAAATGCGAAACTTTGAAAATAAAAATCTGATCTCTTATGGCATTCAAGCTCTCAACATTCACAAATTCTATGTTGGAGAAAAGAGAATAATATATTTATTAGACAATAATTTGAAAAGTTTCAGAGACAATATTCTTGAAATATCTGAAATCTGAAACAAATTTAAGATTTCATGTTCGTAAAAGATGAGAACAAAACCATTATATTCGTGATTGATTGTGCAAAATTCATTTTTTTCTTTTTCATGTGGCGTTACTTGTTAGGGTACGGTGTGCAAACTATTTTGACATTAAAGAAATGAATAAAATACAAAACTCCATATTTTTAAACTGAAATCTCTCTTACATTTTTTGTTAGAAAACTTTTATTATGCTAAATTGGTGAAGTAATGTCTCAATTCAAAAATCACGGAAATATTAAAATTTACAAAACTTTTTTTTTATTTGAAAAGAAATATGAATTAAATTTTTATGAAAAAAATAAAAGTATTATTTATATAAATAGTTAGAGCTGCAGTATATTAAGTTGAAGTGATAAGACTACAGCGGATAAAATCATTTCTTTTCTTTTCCCTTTTTATTTATTCATTTAAAAAACAAACAAAAAAAATACATCGAAAATATATTTATTACCATTGGAATTACTTTCTGAAGAGGAAGGAACGTATAAAAAGATAAATGATCAGAGATATATCCTTTCTTATTATCAATAGGAATGAAAGATATAAGATTGTAAAAAAAAAAAAAAGGAATAATGAAAACAAATACTTCAATAATAAACTGTAAAAGTTTCAAAAATTGCTTCCGGGTATGCGACACCATTTTCTTTTTTTAATTGAAAAATAATGATGAGTAAAAATTTGAATTTGTTTGAATATGTATCTTTGGGATTTGATGTTCGAGTTTATAGAAAATCTTTAGCGTAATCTAAAGAAATCGATCCAAATTAGCCATTTCTTATTTTAAAAACTGAAATTTCCTACCTTTGTTGTCTTAGTTTATTTAGAAGATTAATGTAAGCTTAGAGAACATTTTTAACTTTTAAGATATTAAAAAATATATTGATATACATATTTCTGATCAGCAGTTCTATAATTTAATTCTTAAGTGTGCTTTTTCATACGTAGAGGAGAGTTTCGACTTATATTTTATAAATACACATTTTTAAGGCTCTTTTATTATTTTCATATACAGAATGTTAGCTTTTTATTTTACTGCATAAAATATTATACTGTAATATACGAAGTTGCTTTATATGACACTATTCTTTATTATTATAGAATTTTATATTGCATTTGATTTAGCTAATTTTTTCTAGTTTAGTTATATTAACGTCGCATTTTAAAGCAACATTAGGGTTATTTTGGGATGGACCTCGTATTTTTGAGCCACTGTCAGATAGTGAGGACGACACTTACCTTGGCACTCCCTTCTCCAAACTTCCACACGCCACCAACGGTAAGACTTTTGTCTCCAACGGTTTCAACGCTCACTAGACCCGCTAATGTGGTGATTCTGTGGTGGGATAGGGTTTCAAACCTGGAATCACCCCCCCCCCCCCCTGTCCCGAAGTCGATACTTTACTACTAGGCCACCACGGCCTATAAGTTTAGCTGAGAGTTATGCTAATTTATTTAAAAAACCAACCAGAGTAGGAGATGCTATGCAATCGGATAATGTATGGAATGGGATTAAAAAAAAATGGAGTATGAAAACTTCCCATGAAATTCTCATGATTTCGTTACTAATGCAATTGTCTTATTACATTTTCACCTTCCAATTTATTATTTCCTTTAAAAATCATATTCCTTTTTTTCCCACAACACTTTGGAATACAGTATTATTTAGAATTGTACATCAACTTACACTTGTGATTTCTCAATTTTGCATGATCAAAGGTAAAAATAAGAATTTGAATCGGTTGTTCAAGATAAGCTCTGTGAGTTGAAATGCTATTCACTGTAATAGCCCCGGAAAATATTTATTGCCAGAAAATACTTTGAAACTCTGATAATAATAATGAATTAAAAAAAATAGAAATTATTCCTCTACGGAGCAAAACATTTATTAAGTTCAAAATTTTCCTTGTATCGTTAATTTGCTATTCAAAAAGACTTCAAGTTTATGATAACGAACAAGCTAGTGAATGTGGCTATCAGAAACATTTTCGTATACTCCTTGATGAAGGTCTTATTCCCCGTCCACGCATACAATTATAAATCTAGAGTAATGTTCCGAGTATCTTCCACGGCATAGATAAAAAAATAGTTACATAACATAGATATTTGGTATTAATTTGGCGATCGTTCGGCTAACATTTTTGTTAAATCTATCATGAAAATATACATTTTAGACTTAATGTGCGGGCCTATTAGGACCAAAATTTATTACAAAGCAACAGTTGTAATCACAAGATAACTATAGAGAATTTCACTTTTAACGTTTATGAGTGCGTGAAACGTTCATAAACGAAATGTACATACGCGAAAGTATGAAACGAACTCATATGCGAAAGTACAGCCAGCCAGATGATCAACCGTTTGACAAATTTGGTCTTAAATTTATTAAGTGCCTATAATTTAGATGATAAACTTGTGTATCATATTTTATTTGCCTGCTCTTGGCAATCTCTAGCTATCGAATTTTGTTACACTCGAACAGCCAAAATAATTATTTGAATAAATTTTGTCCAAAATTTGAAAGAAATCTACAAATATAACTTTATTTTCATTTACCGAATTTCAGCCATCTAGTTCAAAGATAATTCTGGTCTGAAACGTGCGGATTCGTAAAAATATTGAGTTCGAATCTTTTTGATAATTATAAATCAAATTTACTGACGACTTTTTGAATTGTAATATCGTACTTCAACTGCATTGTCTGATTAGGGGAATATTAATCTAGTGATTATTAAGTAAAATCAAAATTTTTCAACGAATATGATGATTAAAAATTTGTTTCCTTACGCACATAGTGTACCGCATTTGAGATATTTAAATTTAATTTATAGATTTCACGATTTTAGAGAAAAAATAGTTTCGAACTAAAGCATGGATGGATTGATGATTCTTACAACACAATATCCCATATCAATCAGAAATACCTATATAGGCTTCCAAATTCTAGAGTGGAAACTCCAAAAAATATTCATTATATATATATATATATATAT
>JAPMOR010102616.1:143152-158859 GCA_026543865.1 Argiope aurantia | reverse complement strand
ATGCGCCAAACAGTGGAAAAAAAATAGAAAAAACTGTTTACTCGAAAATTTTAATAATAATGATATATTAATTGAAATTCTAATTAGGATTGACGGTCTTAAGGAATTAGAACTGAAACTAAAACCTCTTAAGGAAATTAATATTCAAATTCGAAATATATGCATTTTGCAATTTCTTTCATACATATAAAAAACAATTAAACACATGTAAAGCTGCGGATAATTGCTGCGGATAATTTTGTAATGAAGAAATCTTATTTACTAAAGAGTTAAATCGAAGATTTACCTGTAAAATATCAAATTTGAAAACTGGTAATTTTTAAATTTTAACTGTTTAAAATCAATATGAATGGGTATTTCAATTTTGTATCATTA
This sequence comes from Argiope aurantia, assembly GCA_026543865.1. Lineage (NCBI taxonomy): Eukaryota > Metazoa > Arthropoda > Arachnida > Araneae > Araneidae > Argiope > Argiope aurantia. Next base: position 158,484 of record JAPMOR010102616.1, on the reverse strand, counting down.
TATTTTAATGAAAAATTAATTCGGAAATCTGAAGAAAGCATCAACAGTTTAAGAATTTATAAGTTTTTGTTGGAAACATTTAATAATTAATTGTAAACTCTAAGAAAACAACCCTAAGAAAAACAAATATTCAAAGAGAAAAAGAAAATGAACGGAATGAGATGATAGATTTTTTAATTGTTTATTTGATTTATATGTTTTTTTTTATCAATTCCTTTTTATTCAATGTTTTTATTTGCTGTGTTCCGATACATTTAAAAATAAAATAACCTTTTGCGGGTATTTATTAATTATTTTTTTTGTAAATAATTATTTTTTCTTTCGCATGAGCATTTAGCTTTGATGCTCATGCGAATAAATGATTTTTATTTCCTTCTTTAGTTTGAAAGTAAAGCGTAGTTTTAAAAATAGAAGACTGTTAGAGAGAAAAGATATTTTGCTTTATGCTGTACACCTTAAAATAAATACAGAACCTTTTGTGATAAAACAAAATAATAAAAGGAAACGCTACTGCAAAATCGTTAAATTTTTTAACTCCTTTTCTAACAAACCTATTTAAATTATTGTTATTTTTTCTTAAATAAATGCGGAGCATAAATAATAAATTATTGAACTCTTCCATCTCTAAAAGGCCTAGTCAAACAAAGCAAGGAGATTACCGGAATATCTCTGTTTATCTTCATTTTTCTCTTCTTAGTTTAGAGTGATAGATAGTTTTCTTTTTAGTTTAGCTATATTAACATCCCGTTTTAGACCAACATTAGGGGTATTTTGGGACGGACTTCGTAATTTTGAACCGCGGTCAGATGATGATAACGGCACCTGCGCTGGCATCCCTTTCTCCAAGCTTCCACACAACACCAGTGGGAGGACTTTTGGTCAAGAAGGATTTAACATGCACCACACTCGCTTACATGACAACTCATCGGTGGAATCAGATCTCCAACCCGAAACCCTTCTGTTCCGAAGCTGAGACCTTATCACCAGGCCACCGAGGCCCCACTTTAGTGTGTTAGATGAATACCTAAAGAATGTCTTTGCGCATTAAAGCGGAACAAATTAAAAGGAAAGACACGACTGTATTTTTTTTACAATTTTCTTTTATAGCTTTTTAATACCTTTGTGTGATACCAATAAGAATGCAACTTGCTAAATGTCCCTTTGTGAAGCTTGTGTCTTTGTGAAGAGAGGCCAAGGAATTTCTCTTATCTTTCAAAGAATAATGCATGGGTTTCAATATTCTGAGCTTCCCGGCATGAGAGACTTTTAGAAATATTATATTTACATAATATAATACTTTTACTGAAATTTAATTATTAATTACCCATAATTTTAGTGGTTTCCACAATATATTCGGAGCGTATTTTTTGCAATAAAATAGCTTTTTCCTAGTTTAATATTTAAAAAAAACACCTATGTTATTGGTGATATGAACTTTATTTCTACTTGCATTAATTTGCAAATTATGCAATTAATTCGTTTGGCTACCATCTGGAGAAGTGTCACTTGGAATCAGCACTGATGCTCAAATATTTGATTACTACACCTGGCTACTTTTTTTATTACATTGCCTTCAATATTTGGAGAAAACTGAGTACAGTATATTAATTTGGAGGACAAGTGCTTTGTTAACAGAAAAATGCCGATTTCAGGATGTGAAGTTTATGAAGTATAGATTTTTAATCTTTTCTTTTTGACCTAAAGGCTCATTATTTGAAATTATCTACAGCCTCGGTATGCAGATTAAATATCGGATTTGAATAATACGGCTGGTTGCATTTTTGAGTTATTGCATACCAATAAATTTATTAGCAGGTTATTATTTTCTCAATATATTTCCTCCCAAAAATATGACGAAGCTTGTATTTCTGTCATTAGGCTATATACAGATTTTCATCGATACAACATTCTTCTTTTTAAATTACAGCGTTCATCTCCGAAATAAGAATTAGGCAAGTATTTCTTTTTTGAAGAATTAGACCAATATTTATTACAAATTTTCAATTTTGACGACAGTGTTACATACCTATGGCATTTTTGACTTATTGCGTGCCCGAAAATATCGATACATAGACAAATATTGTTCCAATTTTTTTTTTTTTGCATCGAAATCACATATTCCTAAATGCTAGAATTTCAATTATTTTAATTTTATTTTTTACTATACTTTAGCTTTACATGCTTCTTATTAAAGATAAAAAGTAATATGTATGATACAATACTTAATAGAAATCAAAATAAACCGTACAACTTAAAATATGCAAATCTGGATTTTAGTCAATTTATCGAAAGCTTTATTTGTTGTTTGATAATTACAATAAGACAGTTCATAATTGCTTTTCACAAAGATTTCTTGCAAATTTCATAAACCACATTATTTGTCTTATCATTGCTATTATTTTATAATAATTATATTATTACATTTAAATAGCAAAAATATTCACAGCCAATTCCTTAAAAGTTTGTAAATATTACTTAACCATTTGGGACAAAAGTCGGTTTTGCTTCAGTCCAATTTATTCCCTAAACTATGACAACAACGTCGATTCAATCCTCAAAAATGACGGAGGGCATATCATTAGTCAACAATTCATCTCTGAAATTGCCAAGCATTGTTATTCCAAGAGCCCAAATGTAACAACGTGCCATGGAATGTCGATCTGAAAAACACAATAGAATTTCCAAGACCAATTATGTGGCTTTGTGCTTTTTCGTGGTGATATATGATTCATGCTATTAAAATGGTTTCGATGAAATTCATATAGTATTGAATATTACTCATTACGTTACCATGTCAATCATCTGATATTTTACATGAACATTTCTATTAGAATTTTAAAGAATATTTGATTTTTTCATATTCTTGTTGAATATTCTGGAATCATTACGTTATCATTTCATTCATCTGATATTTTATAAGAGCATTTCTGAAAAATGTTAAAGTATATTCAATTTTTTCGTATTCGATTTACATTTTAGTTAAAGTATAGTATGCTTGTTCCCATTCCTTTTTCTCTACTGAATGAATGAAGAGAGCTTTCATGATATTGAAGGAACAAAGGCATAGACTAATACATCTAAATATCTATAAAGAATCGATAAGCATATATTTATAAAACAAATTTTTTCATATTTTTGAAAATTCTTATTTTATTAAATGCATAGTTTTATTATATCATCTCTATGTATTATAAATACTTCAGGAAACCGACATTTAGGAGTCTTTAAAGAATGACATAGTATCAATATTCGGAACATAATTTTATATTCCTATAGAGTAATGTTTCGATATAAATTATATTTAAAATATTCAATTCTGCTTCCGTTCTTTAGTTGTCTCATTTCTTTTGATTAACTAAATGGTTAATCAAATTCACATTTCAGTTTTTAAATTCGATATCTTTCACATTTTTAAATTTACTTTTTTTGACAAGTAAATTTGAAGTCGATTTTGCACTCACTTCCCCCATTTTCTTTCCATCAATATTTCAGTTATTTACTATTTTCAGACCTTGGCAATCAGCTAGTTAATCATCGATTAATTTTCATTTAATTCTATTCTGTTCCGTAATAGAAGTACCATTTGGTAAGGAATTTGAGAAAAAAAAATAATGATTTTTTTCTCAAATTCCTTATTCAATGATGATGATTAATTGTGAATTGCAATGATTCATTTATTATTGTCGTTACCAAATGAGGACAATAATTAATCATCATAATAGTGCATTAATCTTTATCCTGTAAGATCCATCGACATCTAAAAATGCCACCTGTAATAATGATAAATACTATTTTATAATTATAATAATTATTTCTGATACATATTGATTATGCATTTAAAAAAACAAAAATATAAAGATATTTAAATTAACACGTTTTATTGATTAACAAGATTCCTTGATACAAGTAAAGGAAAAAGAAAAAAATCTTAGAAGTTTGAGATAAAAAAATAAATTGCAAAAATTTTCAGAGTGAAAATCCTTACCATATTGAGTCTGTAATATAGCCTTTTTGCCGATAAATTAGGATAGTGATAAAAGAAAAATTTACAGATTACAGAAAGATTTACAGTAATATTGAACGAATGCTGCATGGATGCCAGATCAAAGAATATAGGCTTAGACGATAAACTATTTGGACAGTATTTATCTTCGATAAAATTGGTTTGACCCAATGGAATCTTACAGGTGGTATTTTTTGATGGCATTGGATGTCGCAGGATTAAGATTACTTCAAGAGCAAATACGTAAAACTTTTTCAATAACAGAATTTTTTTTGTGCATTTTCATTCTAATAGATTTATAAAAAATGCACAAAAATATGTGTGTTTAATTTTTGAAAAATTTGCATTCTATTTCATTTATTATTTTTTGAAAATTTTTAATTTGCAAAACACAATTTTTATAAAAGTAAATATAAAAAAAACGAAGTATCCATGTCTGAATATATATCTTACATAAATTTCTATGGCATATCAGCATATTTTTTTTCCTTTTTTGGACCACATTACGTTTTTACAAATGAAGCAAGTTTTCTTACAGTATGTCTGAGTTTGCTATTATTCTGAATTTGAATTTTTTAAAACTAGCTTTCTATGTTATTAATGTACGTTAGATATGGGGATCTAAATGTCATGTTTCAATTCATAGAAATTTAAATATATATTTCAAAATAATAGATATTAATAGCTATTATTAACAGTATACAAAATAATCATACCAATTGTAAACATGTTTTAATATAATGAGTAGATATCTGAGTAATTTTTAAATTAAAGTGCATTTGTTGCTCAAATTTAAAAGCCAACATTCGCGAGTTTTATCGCATTCTTAGTGAAAGAACATGCAACAATATTTTTTTGTCCTTATATAAGAAATACAACTTTTTACAATGCATTTTAAATAATAATTTGTTTGTTAGTGAAATTATTTTGAAGATTTTTAATGTGGCAATTAAGATAAATTTTTAAGAAATTTTGTTATATCAACTATTTTTATGAACACTTTGTAATTTTTCAAATATTTTAATAACATGAATATTATGTTATGAAGACTTTATAATTTTCATGATATAAATACAGCGTTTTTTCTATTATATCGTAAAGGTTCTAAACGTGGTGACAACGCATTCAATTAAGGTTTTAATACTTTTTCCCATTAAATGTTCGCTAATATAAATGTAAGAAATGAAAGTTTCCATTTAATTCTGTAAGAGAAAAAAAATATCTTTTCTTTAACAAATACATTACATTTTTTTAACAAAAGAAAAAAGCTAAACCTTTTAAAACAAAAGCGAGATTTTTTTACCATAATAAATTTGATTTCTTTCAACTAAATCTTATTATTATTAATAAGTTTTTTTAGTTTCATTTTTGTCGAGAATTTACATTTTTAAGTAATTTTTTGACAATTACTTTCGAATGAGAAAAGACCAAATGACAAATTCAGTTTCACTCGTAAGTTTTATTGAATGAAGCGTTCTCTGAATAAGAAATGTAAAAAAAATAATTGGGTGGTATCTTTTCGGAAATTAACATCAAATTTTATTAAATGAAATAAAAATTGCATTATTGCACATTATCTATGATATTCGTTTCTTAAGATCTTTTTCTAATTTATTATAATTTTATCTTTACAAAATTGATTTTTTTTAAATAATTGTTTAATGTCCCACTGCATATAAGATTTTCTTAAGTTTTCAATTAGATAGAAAGGCACTTCTTGTATTTTCTTTCACTCTTAAAAGTCATACTGGCTAGCTATTTTGAAATTATTCTTAGTAAGGATGATTGGAAATGAAATTTTTTTAAGACATATCATAAAATTTCCAATGCACTTAATAAAGATCAAAATATACAGAATACAATAATTTGAATTTTTTTTTATTCTAAACAATCTCGCTTAAATACATTTCCAGAAATACTCCTGTGGAATAGTATTTCATTTATTCCGCTCAATAAAGTGATCAAAATATGATTGCTTTGAAAAGATAGATTTGTTTAGAAACTTGCTTTATGGCAATTTAGACTTAGGATGAATTTCAAACACCTGTTTAGTTCGAATCAATTTAATTTCTGATAAACAAAGAAATTCTCATTTTTCTTTTCCACTGATTTTTACCTGAATTGCTGCATTTAAGAACGGATTGCAATTCAGAGGACACGGATTGGAAACTAGAGTTCGGGATGAGATTTAACATTAATGTAACATGCTTTAAGATTGCTCCTTCAATAAAATATATTGGTGCAATAGCCAGCCAATTTCGAGAAAACTGACCTGCAAATTTTCAATGCAGCTTCAAAACAGCGAATCCTTAGTATTCACAAGATCCGAGTTCAGTGGTGGGATAGTGTTTTTGTTTTCTTTCAAAAACATTTCAAATTTGGTAATTTACAAATAGTTTTAATTAATATAATTTTCATTTTTTATGCAAAAATATCTATTTTCATAATTCTTCAATTATAATTTAATTTTTAAAAGAAAAATATATGGAAGCATTTTTCCTAGAAAAATTTAAATAAAATTAACTCAGTTTTAATTAACATGCAACTGTAATACGATCCAAAAATAAATGCTCATTCGTCGAAATCTTAAATTTTAATTTTGAGAAAAAAATTTCAAATATAACTTCAATCGTGATAAATACTATAATTACTTATATCAAAAATAGCTCATTACTTTTTATATTAACTCAATATATTAATTACCTTCACAGAAGGATAATTCTCTCGAACATTGAAAACAATATAAATATATTGACAGATTGTCCAATAGATAAAGGATTATTCACAGTAAAAACATTAAAAGAATCGATTAGAAAACAAACTTCATTCCTTCAAATATATTTGTTTTTCTTCAGAAATTCGGGCAGCGAACGAAGTCTACCTTATCTTTTAAATTTTGAACCATTTATCTATTGAATTACATAAATCAGGGCCTACTTTCTAGTTTTTTTCCCTATTAGTATTGAGAATGTTCGCTGATCAATTTTTTAAAATAAATTTCAACAGCACTTAATTTCCGATATAAACAAAGCTTCATTAAGTTATAATAAATAATTTGCCATTAAAATCCAAAAAATTTAAAACTTAACAATTATTTAAAATAATAAAATTATTTTTTATAGATAAAATTTATAATTATTGTTACAGTTAAAAATTAAATTGGAACTAGAATTCAGTACTGTATGAATTTTTAAATTATAATTTGTCTGCTAAGAGATAACGCAATTATATTTGCATACAAAAAGTCGTAACTTATTAATTAAAACTACATAAACTAAATTAGCAATTTAAAGATATTCAGTATTATATATTCATTTTTTAAAGCATGCATTATTGATTAATTCTTTTTAAAATTCCACTTAAAATTCTTTAATATTATTAAATGTAACCGAGACTCAGAATCGGCAACTCTTCACATTCACGTTTCTAACCCCAAAATTCCTGTATGAAGTATTCCAATTAAATTAATTTAACATATTCTAGCTTCAAGATTTTACTACATTGAATCATTAAATTAACTGAATTTACTTGATTCAGTCAACTGAAATTGTTTCTTTTACTCAATATATGAGGAAAATTGTTGCAGATTCATAAAAATACAAACACACAAATAGAAAATGATTAGAACTTTATTTACAAGACTGTTGCACAAACAAAAACGAAAATTAAGAATAGACAAATTTGAAGTTAGAATTCTATACAAGTGGAAAATTATTAACAATACAATTTTGTTACCGAATAAGTTTAAATGTTGAAATAGTTTAGTTACTATCAATACATTCAACATATCATGGCTAACACTTGATAACAGGTCGGACATTTATTCAATTCAATCAATTTAGCAAAATTTCGAATGTATTCTAGTTAGACTAATTTATAAAATTAACTTAAGAATTAAGTAAAACAAGTTATTTCATATAATATTGAATACATATAAATATCAGATAAAACCTCTTTATATGCAACTTTTTGCACTCGACAATATATTTAAATTAATGGTCCTTCACTGAATATGAGGAACGAGTTTATGACTTAGAAATTAAAATACGAAGATTTCCAAAATCCTTTTGCATTTAAAACTAGATATTATTAAAACTAAATTATTTACCTTCGAAAACAATACGCTTCAAAATCAAGCGCCATCGAGAATGATGTTCAAGATTGATTATAAATGATTAATAGGAATTTATATAGAAAACTGAAAGAAATTTTTTTATAAACATTTATTGCATCCATTTTATATATAATTATGAAAATCTATCGTCAAAAAATAAATTTTGACAGTATTCTTCATTTGCAATAGACATTAGTTTTATAACATTGATCGCCATGTTGATCAGGCATGGCGATCAATCTTAGGGATATCAAACTAGCTGTCCGGATCAGCCAGCTGATTTTCAAATTCTGAGACAGAAGAGGACAGGAAACAGAGATTTATTTACAATTATATAATTTCAGATTTACATATAAAATTAGAATTAAGATACTTGAACTTTGAGATATAGATTTAAGAAAAGATTAATTTAACAGAATCCAAAATAGAAATTTATCAAAAGATGCAATAAATGTAAAAATTTAGTATATATACAGAAAATTTAAAAGCTAAGCGTCACTTTAAAGCAAATAATAAATTAATATCAATCGATAGTTAAAAATATTACTAGAACTATTTGAAAATGTACGTATAAAAATACATTAAAAACGTTCATCGAAATATAACTTTAAAAAAATCAATTCTGGTATAGAGTAACATTTGCAAGGTTGAAAACATTTTTAACAATAAATTTATTGATACACAACTAGGAAAGTCCTTCATGAAAGTGCAGTTTAAATTGTCTAAAGCTTAAATTTATTTATTATACGTATAAAATATAAAACTATTTGTAACAAAATGTTTCAAAAAGATGCATTATAATGAAATATTTTTACCAATATTGCTTTTATAATGTGCCTCCTTTTCTTAGTATGTCTTTCCGATTTCGATGTAAGGATTTCTATTACAATCGATTTTTTCGACACAACCTGTTGGAGTAAATATATGGCCTGTACCATGCAAATTGGATGAAAACCAAAAAAAATTGAACTCGTTTCAAATAGTTAAAGCATTTTACAGATGTTTAACATTTTGATAAGAATAAGATACGTATCAAAATTATTATGTAAATATACTCACAGGGCTTTATAAAAAGGAATTAGAAGAGATGCCCTATGTTTTTTTGTAACAGGAAGCTCATAAAGCTAAATATGTCCTAAAGGCAGGGTCATTTTAATTCACTTAGAAAATGCAGGTCGTGTGAAAAGTAACTAACATAAGTAAAAGAATGAGAAATCATACGTTAGTGTCGAATTTTTGAGAGCAAACGAGAGGACATGGTTTTCATCCTTTCAAATGGATGAGGAGTGTTTTCCGAAAATGGTTAATTGTACGAGAACAAAATGAGTTCTATTTTTATTAAAGATCGAAATTTCCTTAAAAATACTTATTTACGAAAAGTAGGTCAAATCAAGAAAGATATGTTGAAATACTAATATCGTTATTTCAACATCGCAAAAATATACATAATTGGAGGCTTGTTAATAGAATATTCTAATGCAATTGATTGCATTTTTTAAAATATGCATAATTGGGACTTTTGTACATTGTTATGGCAAACAAAGCAAGTAACGAAACAAAGGCCATGTCACCGGACACAATAAAGTTATTGATAATATAAAAAGCAAAATTTTATATTTTAATTTGACATCATTCCATTCAACTTATTCTGATTAATCGTTAATCAGATAATCTGATCTGTCTCGTTATATTTAAGACAGAAATGATTAGAATATTTGAAACATGGCATCAACATTATTCAATTTAGTTTCTTGGTATAAAAAAAATTGGGCAAGCAGTAGTCCTTAGCGCAAAGCTGGTTTGAAGCAGCTTGATATTAGAAAATTTCTTCAATGTTCTAATACATTTAAAATCATATAGTCATGCAATTTTCGTACAAAATTATTCTAAAACAAGCAAATGTAAAACAGTTCAATATAAGTAATAACAGATATCCAAGAAAAAATGCAAAATTATGCAATTTTGATATGTTCGTATCAATATTTATGAAAGAATGTTCATTAAAACCACAAATATTCTCGTAAGTATAGTTTGTCACGGCACATCGCTATTATATCCTTACATGGCTCTTGAAATCAAGAGAGGATGCACTAGGATTCAGGATAAAATCTATCATCCAAGTTGATTGAAATCTTAAAAGGATGTGGAAGAATATCCAGAAATAAATCCATTATTATCCGTCGAAATCCTATGATATCTGAAAGAAAAGGATTAAATTAATATAAAACAAATTAAAAATGAAGTAATGAACAGAGCTGATTTATATACTGGCTAATAAAATATGGGAAACCTCCGATTCCATTCGAGAACAAAAGTATTAAAAATGTTTGGAACTTAAAAAGCGAGTAAGAAAAATAGCAATTTTCAATTTGTCGAATAAAATCATTAATAGCAATTAGTACTTAAAAATTGCCTTTCTTGTAGATCTTATGGTGCACCAGCCATATTAAGCTATATTAAATTAGATGAATAAATAAAAAACGACATTTAAGTAAATATTTCATTAACACTCAACTTTTAAACATTTTCTCTAGTTTACAAACAATATAGTATCTTTTTTTTAAAAACAATTTTCCTTAAATATCATAACGTTGTTAGAATTATAAACTTAAAATCGGTGCGTCCATTTTTTTTTGTTTTACTTTGAAAATATTTACAAACTGCAATAAAATGTCAATTTTTCATATAAAATATCGAATAAAAGAGAAATTCACCTTCTTTAACTTTAAATTTTTCAAGTAAAAATACTTTGCTTACTAAATTTTAGTAATTTTTAATGCTGTTTTTGTAGGCAAATATTTTACTCGTATTCGATATATCACTTCAGCCAAACTAGACTAAAAATTACGCATATATAAAAGAACATTTTTAATTTCTAGGATTCAAATTTATTAAAATCCAGCAAACTATTGTTCAGATTAGCTATTACATGATTTGTATTATTAATTCTATGCAATCACGAAAATAATTACCTCTTTCATATCTAAGATAGCTGGAATCAAATCTACAACGATGCGGTCTCAAACTTTACATGTTATGATGAGAGAAATCAGGCAAGTGCACAAAACATGCACTGAAGAGCTCCGAACTTGAGAAGTGTATTTCTCAGTATTCTCCATCAACAATTCTTGCCATGTTTGTTTAAATTCATCCAAACAGAAGCACTCGATTTAAATATTCTTGCTTTCAGAATTAGAAAGTCACTTTCTGGGATACAGTGAAGAATCTATAATTCAATATATTTCAGTAACACTGGTTATTAATATTTTCTCATGAATCAGTTTAATGATTTCTCGCTTCTCTAAATATATGCAAGATAAAATCAGAATTGTATTAAAGTACTGTGAACTTGCATTTGAAGCAGTTGAGAAAGACTTTTGTTCGCATTCAAATTTTATCAAATACAATACAAATAAATTATATCATTTATTCTAACAGTTTCAGTTATTAAATCTAATTCTTAGTATATATATATTCTTATAAATTAAATATAAGCCCTATTTTTTTATCTCAAGAAATTAAAACATTGACATTTTCTATTCAAATTTTTAAAATTTTATTTTCTGTATTCTATTTAAATTAAAATTTCATTTATTATCTTATAATCTGAAAGATTGAAATTCGCGATGAACTTCAATTTTTCCTTCAATTTATTTTCGATTGCAGGAAGCATTTACAATAGCAATTATAATATTATAAATTCTATAGAAACTAACTGAAATTCAAAAAAATCTCAACTGAATATTGATTGAATTTCCAAGTGAAGCAGTTGTTTAATATTACGGGGAAACTAAATAATGGAATTAAAATATTTTCCTTCTAAAAAATTTTCGACCTAAGAAAATGGACTTGAAATTGAGTATTACAAAATAGATTTGATGAAGAAAGTACTCATTAAACACATTACATAGAACAAACTATCAAAAGGTAAAAAAATAACCCGTTGGAGTATGGTCTGAAGCTAAAATTAATATATATGGATAAATTTTTAAAACATTACAATATTTAAAATTTATCCAATATTTAAAAATTTATCCATATACACATCAAGTTAGAGTTTCAGCAAGTTTCAGCTACTTTTTAATATTCTGGAAAAATTTTTTGAATTCTAATTCAAACAAGAAAGGTTAGGCATCGTGCACTACTTTATGATGCAGTATATGCTCATGTAATTTCATTTTTAGGAAGCTGTGAAAATATTCAATGGATACCTAGGCGTTTTCTACAACTTCTCGCATGAATACAAATACGTGATTAACAGGTTATCCATGAGAACGAATTTGCTCTTGTAGTTTTTCATGAAATTGTAGATAAGGGCGATATATATACAAATGTGCAAGGCAACTAATTAATAATGCATAGTAGATAAATGTATTATCACTGTTGGCTCCTCAAGTATATTTCACGCTGGTGCATATCTCATAGGAAAATTGTTTAATCGTAAAATATCCTGGTATATATTTAACGGAAAAAAGGAGTTGAGACTGCGATCTGCCTCACACTTTCATTAAATATTTCTACAGCAATACAAAATGTACTAGATGATCGTATTGGTGGAAACAAAAAATACCTGTACAGCATTCTAGGATTAACAAAAATAAAGTTTATAAAAGTTGGAAAAATCGAGAAACCCAATAAGTGTCGTGAAATATGCCCATTTGTGGATCACAAAATAAAACCTCAGAGTGATTAGTATAATACAACATAAGTAACTTTGCTTCTGCATATTTTCCTTAATCTGCCATCACGAAATAGCATTTTTTGGATTTCAATCATATTTAACAACCGTTTTTTCTAGGGAGAATGACATGAAATTGTACTTGTAATCCTTCTTTAGATTCCGACATTGACATTTTTTGCTAGGATGCAATGAGATCAGTACTTTTGAATACCTTTTATAGAACTAGTAATCCGTAAATATAATAATTCGCGCAATTTAATGCTTGTGTCTTCACGTATTCATGAAACAGAGCATGTTTATTATGAAGTTTTTTCTAACATTCTGAAAAATTACTTGTTTTATAAGACAAACTTGCAAATAAGTGATTATTAATACATTAGGAGCTGTAATTTTCCATCTTTTATTAATGAAAAAAGCCGGATATTTTAGAATTGAAGCATACAAAACTTAAAATAAGATTTATACGTAACTATTATTGGTGTAGTTATGTAAGTATCCACTTTATGAAGATTGATTGATAAATTCAATTTGTTTTCGTTCAAGATTATTAAAGGATAAGAAAATTATGCTGGTTAGAATTTTTCCCCTTTTTGTCACGTAAATCCATGCTCTTCAAACGTTTATTGTATTAGAAAATATTAAGTAAATAGAATCGCAACATTCAATAAAAATATTGGGAAATTATAAGGATTCTGTTATAAGGAAGCTTTTCAAATTTTGAGTTGTGCATTATTCTCAAAATGTTTACTTCTTGCATTATATTGATTTCCGGACACAATTGGATATTTTTGCGGATAATCTAAGATTTTTTTAACCTAATTAAAGTGAAAAGATATTCTAATTTAATGAAGCTTTATATCGTATCTGCAGTTCGAGCCATATTCTAATTTATTAAAAATATAGGAAATATGCCTATTGAAGATTTTCCAATAACATATATGGCAAATTATCTGAGTTTTTAGACTGATAATTTTGTATTTAGCACAAATTTATCTTAAATCCAAAACACGTTGAAAAGTCTCGTCTGTCCTCCATTTCATTGTTGAATTGAGATTCCAGCTTATTGTTCATTTTTTTTATAAAGTTAGAACCCGAGAAAAATAATATATCTGAAGCAAATCCACAAATTTAAAATACAATAAAAGTTCTTAAATTTTTAAAATTAAAGATTTTTTTTACAATATGCAATACATATTTTCAGAGTATTTTTAGAATACTTACTATAAAGGCACCTTCAAAATAATTGAGGTTTGCTACGGCTGCATTTAAGTGAATAATTTTTACTCTTTTCCTTTTGAAGATTTTAGTGCAATTAAATATTTATAATTATCACAATATCAATCGTATTTCTCAAGCGCAATAAAGCAACAAAAGTTATGAAAATCAAAAAGTTCAACGATAACTGTTGAAGTTTGAAGCCAATTGATTTACGCTTAAATTTTCATAAATCATTTCAGAATTATTCATTCTATATATTTTAATTCCGGAATACAAGTGAAATTCTTTTACATACCTTATCTAGATATAACCCATTCATTAAAAAATTTCAAAATATAAATAGTTTAAAACCATACATTACTCAGGGCATACAAAATGTTAACAGAAAAGTAGTCAAATATGTAGGTTGAGATTGGTTAGGTTACTAAATATTTAATAAGTTTAGAATGCTAGTTTTTATGTACTTTTATCTGCTTTCAGATATTGAATGCAGTTCAGGAAATTATAAAAGGTATATAAACAAAGTAATTTTTTAACGAAATAACTGAAAATTGATTACCTTTATAAGATCAAATCTGAATATTGAGTATCTTACTCCATTTATGGAATTTCATTATTTACGGAATTACTGCATTTCTTTCCAGAAAAGAAAACGAGAATAAAATTATAGCTTTCTTCCAATTTTTAAAAAATATATATATTTCGTAATGTAAATGCTTACCGTATATCTTTTGGTAGTCCCTTCTAAGAATACAACTTAAAATTTTTATAAAAATATATCGATTGAATAAAGTGAATAAATAAAAGGCGACAACCATTATTCATACCACTCCAAGTAAATCCTTTCATTATATCCTTTAAAATCAAAAATATTCACTCAAAATCCATTCCAAGTAATGAATATAAAATCACTGCAATTATCCATTTCAAATCTAAACGAGCAATGAATTAACCAAGCCAGCTCCACCAATTCCAGACTGTTTGAATAAATGAAAATATCAAAACAGGTATTCCATACTCGCCTTCTCGACTTCAAAGTTATAAATCACAACATATTCCATTTCTCACAAACAGCAGCAGAGATTATTCATAGCCCATCGAAACCAAAGCCCTACAATATTTTCCATATTTCTATCAAAACTTGCTAATTTCAGTCGTTACGAATATAAAGAAAATCCCTTCAATTACTCTTGTACACCAGAAATATCCTAATAAATTGCAAGTAATACACCATGGCAAACAAGGACAACCTCAAATATTTATAACCCCTTCCAAACCGAGAATCCAGACACTTCTCTCATAACCCATTCCAAACC